>PJEM01017782.1:0-20827 GCA_004023845.1 Helogale parvula
ACTTGGGAGGAATTCTTGGGTGGCTGGTGAGGCCGTGTGAGCAGACTATGGTTCTCTGCCAGTTTTTCAGAAGAAACTTCTGTCTTCTCCTCCTCCCGCCCCCGTGGCTGGGCTGGGACTCAGGTGGCCATCCAACAGCCACAGAGCTCAAGGCTGGACAGGATATGTGTGTCCCAGTTTCTGGGGTGGGGTCAGGATGCAGAGAGTGAAGTTTCTAGCTGGGTTCTGGACCCTTCTATTTATTTCCTTGCAACAAGAATGTAGTAATTGTAGTTATGGTTCCTGAAACCTTGTTGTGTTATTGTTTATTATGATGCTGATTTATTGTTTGCCGTGAGACTTGCCCTGGCCCTTCCTGGAGCTCCCAGAGGCCTGGGGAAACACTTCTCCCTAGAAGGCCTGGCGGGGGGTGGGTCAAGTCTGACCGAATGTCGATCACATGTGCTTCAGGAAGGGGCATTCTCCAGGCACACCCACCTTGATCAAGACGGGAAACTGAGGCTCAGTGAGGTTAAGTGACTTGCTCAGGTGACAGGTGTTGGAGCTGGGGTTTGAACCATGGTCAGCTGGCCCCCAAACTCAGCATTTTTCCCTGTGTCTGCTCTTGGGGAGGGCATGGTCACCCAGGACCAGAGAAGAAGTGTGAGGGGTCGGTCTCCACCAGCCAAGTGGTCTTCTCCGTGTGCCAGGAGCCGGGGGGTGAGGACCCCTCGGACACCTTGGGGTGTCAGAACAGAAGGCCAGTGCCGGAGGTGTGGCTGTGGCTTTCAGGACAGGGCTCTGCGACCAGGGCTTGTCGGGGGCGCTCTCCCCAAGCAGGTGGAAAGTGTCGGGGGTCATACGGGGCTGGCTCGGAATCCCGTTCTGCTACCTCCAGGCCCTGCGTCCTCCAGCAGCCACTGCACCCCGGTGTCCCCCAAGCCTCAGGTTCTCCATCGGCACCGTGGACATGCCGAGCACCTGGCTCTGTGCCTGGCGCCGATGTGTGCGCTCCGGCAGCCCCCTGGGATCACATGAGATCGGCGTTCATACCGAGGAACGGGGGACAAGACAAGTGACTCTCTTGCTGACACAGATGGTGGTAGAGCTTAGTGCCCCTGCTCTGGCTCCTTCAGAAACCAGAGTTCAGGTCGTTTAGAAGTTCCATCTGGTGGCCACGACTGCTTCTCTGTGGAATGGCCATGGTGTGTCACCGTGCGCCCTAGCCGGGCTGGGATGATCACGAGCCTCTCGGTGCTCATCTGACCCACGGGCCTGCCCTGCTGGGAGGGGCTGGGACAGGGGCTTGGGCCTCCAGGCTGGTTCACCATCAACTTCTCATCCAAATCCAAATCACCCACAGGTACCATCTCGACCTTTTCTCCAGGTCTGGGGTGCCCGGCAGCAGAGGCTGGTGGGAGGTGGGGAGGCAGGGGCCCGCCCAAGCCTGGAGTCAGGCTGACTCTGGGGAGCGGTGGGGGCCTGGGATGGGGGGCGGTTTACTGAGTCCAAGGAGCTGGGCTTGTGGGGGGGCCCCTGGGAGGCAGCCCCCACCCTGCTCCGGCGTCTGTGAGGGGGGCCCCGGGGAGGACGGTGTGGTGTGGATGGCTGCCCGGGCCTCTGCCCAGAGCGAGGCTGGAAGGACCCGTGACGGGTTCAGTGTGTGCTTTGAACAGACAGCTTTGTTTTCACACTTGGCCTTGAACTTCAGACTCCGATGTAGGCCCTGGGATCTTCCTCAAGCTTGGGGTCTACCGAGGGTTCACATCCCTTCACATTCCTGCTGGAGCATGGAGACCCCCTGAACCAGGCCCCCACGTGGCTGGCGGAGCAGGCCCGCGGGGTCCAGGTCAGGGAAAACGTCTCCCAGACAGAGAAAACGGCGGCGGGCAGGTCCTGAGGCTGGAGGCCAGGCACCCGCGGCTCAGAGGCCCGCAGGAAGCTGTGCGGCCCCTCCCGCAGGCCTGGGATCTGGTGGCCGGAGCGAGCGGGCTGCAGGGAGGGGGGTGGGGCGATCCGAGGGCACCCACTGGGCATGTGCAGCAGGAGCTGCTCCGCGGGGACCCTGGGGGCCGTCGCTGTCCCTCCCGCCACCCCCCACCCCCAGCCGGGTGGTGGCTTTCAGAAGGCCAACAGCGGAGCCCTGTGTCTCTCTGCGTCCGCCTCCGCAGGGAGCCTGCCCTACGAGTACAAGATCGTGATCGCCGGCAACCACGAGCTGACCTTCGACCAGGAGTTCATGGCCGACCTCATCAAGCAGGACTTTTACTACTTCCCGTCCGTGTCCAAGCTGAAGCCAGAGAACTACGAGAATGTGCAGTCCCTGCTGACCAACTGCATCTACCTGCAGGACTCGGAGGTCACCGTGCGGGGCTTCCGGGTCTACGGCTCACCCTGGTGAGTGTGCGGACGATCTCCCAACCTGGGGAGGGGGGCAGGGGGGTGCTGGTGGAGCTGAAGCTGAGCACGCAGAGGGATGTGGGGCCCGGACAGGCTCCGACAAGGGAGCTCCAGATCGCTGCTGGGAACTGAATCTCCACTCTCCCCTCACCTGCTGTGGGACCCTTGGCAGGTCACTGCTGCTCTCTGAGCCTCGGTTTCCCCGTATCTAACTGGCAAGTAGTTACATCACAGTATCTTCTGTGCTGGACTGTCTCATGTACAGATGGGTACTGTCATCATCCCCATCTTCCAGGCGAGAGTGTGAGGCACAGAGAGGATGAGGATCTTGCCAAATCTCACATAGCTGTGGGGGGCAAAGCTGGGATTAAACCCAGGCACTCTGGTTCCAGAACGCATGCTTTTGACCGTTATTCTATATGCTAGGAATCTCCCTACTGTCATGTCCCCTGACACACACAAGAGGCATAGGTAAGGGGTGACGATTGACCAGCCAGGCTGAGGAAAGGCAGCTGGACTTTTCGTGGAAGGCCAAAGACCTGGGTTTACTGGGTCGTTTTCATCACAAGTGCGCATCAAACCCTTACTTTCTGCTGGGCGTACAGAGCAATAAGGCCTCGTCCCTGTCTTGGGGATCAAGGTGAGAGCAAGCTGTGACTATTCCGTGTATGGTCAGCGTGTCCATCAGAGCCCTGGTGATAACGGTGGTGGTGACGCTTGTGACGGCCATTATAGTGGTGATGGCGGTGGTGGTGGTGATGGAGATGGTGATGGTGGTGATGGAACTGGTGACAGTGGTGATGGTGGGTTTGGTGGTGATGATGGTGATGACGGTGATGGTAGTGGTGGCAGTGGCAGCAGCAGATCATCCCGAGCAAATTCAGTAAGCTGGTCCCTGGGCGAAGGTCTCCATAAACATGGTTTCTAATTCTTACTTGGTCCTGAAAGGACTGATTTATTGTCCCCATTCTACAGGTGGACAGATCAAGTGTTCCTTAGATGTCCAGCTGGCAATAGCCACAGGGTGCCAAGTGCTGACAGGGTGAGGAGGGGGCCGTACACCGTGGGGAGAGACACATGTCCTTGACAGTGTGGCATGATCCGGAAGCCTTCTTGGAGGAGGTGAGGTGGCCTGAGTTACAGTCGTGGAAGGTAACGGGGCCTGGAGCCGCATGCAGGGAGCTGAGGGCCGATTTGGAAGCACACGGGGACGACATGGGTGCAGGGACTTCAGGAAGAGCTGGTACCAACACAGGGTCTGGGAAACCACTGGGCTGCTTGGTGGACGTCACGCGGTGACACCCGGTGGTCAGAGGCTGCGGGTGGGTTTAGGACCTTGTCCCATCCTGCCAAGGCCTCCTCATGAAGCAGAGGAACCTGCGGGCTGTCCTACTGCCCCGCGCCCCAGGAGCTGGCTGCTGTCATCTCTCTGGCCCTCAGCCTGTCCGGCGTCTCCATGAACTCCCCACACCCTCTGAGGACTGGGGGGCACTGGAGGACGTGTGGAGCTCAGTGCCAAGGACAGGAGCAGAGAGGAGGCGGGGGAATCCGCCTGGGAGGCTGCTGGAGCCCAGCCTCGGGGAAGAAGTCTGGCTGGGGTGGCAGTAGCGCTGGAGCGTGAGGTCCGCGGGGGCCGATGGGAAGGCCTTCAGGTGCCAGACCAGCCAGCCCGGACTGCATCTCCTGCCCGGTGTCCTCAACAGCCCTTTGCGCCGACACAGCCACATAGACACACAACCCTTGTAAAAAGTGTTATATTCTGGAGGAATTCATTGTGTGGCCTTGGAACCAAAGTGCCTGGGCTCAAGTCTTGGCCTCACCTTTGACAGGCTGTGTGACCCTGGGAGAGTCACTTAACCTCTCTGAGCCCTGGTTTCCTCCCCTGCAAACTGGGAGGGACGGCGCACCTCCTGCAGAGAGTGGTGGTTGTGAAGGTGGCCGGGGTGGGGGCTCAGATGAGCCTGGTGGCCGCACCTTCAACGTGAACAGAGACACCATGGCTGTTAGTTGCCCCAGAGGCCAAGCTTCCAACACCGCCTTGGCTGCAACCCAGGATGTGGGATGGGGGCCACGCAGGGGGAGGGGGCCCGGCAGGTGTCACTTGGCATCCACCCGCTTCCCCCCAGAGCAGCTGTGTGCACCCCATGGCTGGGCACCCAAGACAGCCTGCTCCCGGCGCCCATGGGTGAGTGGAGGGCCAGGGCATTGGGCCAGCCCCGCAGTCCCCTGTGCCAGCTGGAGGCCAAATGTCAGGGCCCCCAAAGCCCGAGTGAGGCCAGCTGTTGGTGCAGCTGCTCCGTGCTTGGGCCGTCAGTGGTTCCTTGTTTGGCTTTTGTGGCTCCCAGCATGGACAGTTCTAGACCTTTAGTTCTGGTTCTCCCGGGGCCTTCATGCTTTCTCCTTAACCCCCTGACCTGTCGTCCCGGCTGAGGGCGCACCCGCTGCCCAATGCCATGTGGAGTCCAGGACTGTCTGCGGGAGTGGGAGGGGCGCAGGAGAGAGAAGGGACCCAAGGAGGCCTTGGTGAAATCCAGGAGGGCTCCCTGTGGGAGGGGAAGTTTGAACTGGGGTTTCCGTAGGTGGAGGAGGCAGGAGAGGAGCCATATTTGCGAAATCTGCTCTGTGCTGGGCTCCAGAGACCCCCTCGGGTTGCTATTTCACAGCCCTCGATGCTGAGGGCTAAATGATACCTTATCTGTGCTCTGTGTGCAGGCTGTGAGCTGGCTCTCCAGCAGCAGCCTTGGTCTCCCTCAGGCCCCATCTGGGGCTGGCAGCAGGTGGCCGGAGGTGCAGCAACAGCAGTGGCCCGGCAGTTGGTTGGTGAGGGGAGGGCTGTTCAGATCGGGGCACCATGAATATTTAGCTGTGTGACTTTGACGAGTGCCTTGGCCTCTCTGGTCCCTCTGTATAGTGCGGAAATGACACAGTGAGGTCTGTGCGGGCCCAGAGCTAGGCTCTGGAGGGTGGCTGTAATTACTGTTACCGGGGGGCCCCTGGGGTGAGGCCAGGATGAGGTGCTCTACTCCAGCTGACACCTCAATGGCCCCTGAGGCAGGACCAGAACTCTAATAGTCTCATTTCACAGAAGGGCAAGTAGAGGACCTGGCTTGCCCAGCTCCACTTAATGGCTGGTTGTCTAGATTCCTAGTCTGGGCTCTTCCGCTCCAGGCTAGAGGCCATTCAGGGTCCTTATATGAACACCTACTATGTGCCAGGTCCAGAACCACGGGCTCTGTATGTGTCCCTTGGTTCTCCAAAAAGCCTTCTTATTGGCCCCATGAGGATAATGTGGCCAGGAGACCCAACTGATGCTCTCCTGGGGACCCATCACTTGCCTGCTTCATTTGTCAAGGCTTTATCGAGAGCCTCGCACTGATCTAGGTCCTGGGGACATGCTGGGGGCCAGACAGGTGCAGCTCTTGCCTTCACGGGGGTTCTGTCCTCGTGGGGGTCACATCAACCCCCAATTCCTTGATTCCATAGGGGCCAGGGGGCCAGGGCCTGGGAGCTGGGAGGGGCAGGGGCTGAGGAGGCACAGGTGACCACAGGGGGGGGGCTGGGGAAGGTGGGACAGGCGGAGGGCAGAGCTCAGGCAAGGGCCAGAGGCTTGAGGGGCCGTGGGCGTTCTGGCGCTGAGCGTGGCCTCCAGCCTGGGGGTGGGTCGCAGTGGGACAGCGGAGGTGCTCACCCTGGGCGCTCGGCTCTCAGTGAGTCACAGCTCCTGCTGCCTGTCACCCTGTGCTATCAATCCATGGGGACCCTGCACATTGCAGCTGAGTCCCGGGAGGGAGGCCGCGCTCAGAGGAGCAGGACTGGCTCATTCCCAGCAGACGCATCACTAGGGTCTGCCTCTCGCTCCATGTCTGACCTGGGCAGCCACGCCTCTCTGAGCCTCGGGGTCCCAAATGCACCAGCAGCAGCAGGGGAAGTGGCATGAACCTGCCCCCGGGAGGGGATTCACGGCTGTGGCCGATTCGTGTGCCGCCCCCCTCCCCCAACTGTCTGTTGAGGCCCAGCCCCCAGCCCCAGCCACCTGGGCGCATGGTAAAGCTCATGGCAATTATTAATGACTAAATTCAGATGTTTGGGTTTTGCCTTCTTTTCCCTGCTCTTCACACGTTGGGTAAACACAGGAGACACTGTCTCCAGCTTTAGATGCACAGTTACACCAGCGAGGGGACCAGGGACTGAACAAAGCACCAGCCACGAGTGATCTCTTGCCTCGGGAGCACGTGGGCAAGGCTGACCCAGCCTGAGAGGCAGACGTACTTGGTGTGACCCTCGCAGGTTCCTCAGGGCCGCAGAGGGCAGAGAAAAGGGCAGGCTCTCACCCTCGTGGGAAGACTATCCCTCAGGCGGGAGCCCAGAAGAGAGGGGGGGTGACCTTCCTGAGGGGTGAGCTGCCCATCACAAGGGGCATGCAAGCACAGATCCACTGTGTTTGGGCCTGACATCCTCCCAGGCCCTCCCCGCTTAGAGGCCCCTCGTCCCTCGGCCTGCGCTGCGGATCCCCACGCAGGGGGCGGCACTGGCGTGCTCCACACTTGGTCCTACGCTTGGAGGGAGGGCAGCATGCCCGGGCTGGCCTTGACATTGAGGACTCTCCCGGACCAGCTGGGAAGGGGACACAGAAAGCAAACTCGTGGTCGCCGTGACCAGCTTTTCTTCTAAGTTTTGCCGCCGGGAATCGCCGTGCTTGGGACAGAGAAGGGTTCCGGCTTTCCGTTGGGCCACACGCCCCGAAGGCCACAGGCCACCATGTGCTCAGCCCCCTGCAGGGCTCTGGAGACCCCGAAATGGGTCAGGCCTGGCTCTGCCGTCTGCGAGCTCAAGATGAGGTGGGGGGGGGTGTCCATCACTGCCGACCCAGGCCAGTCCCCGGCCCCATGCTTGCGTGCAGGTTCCCATGAGCCCTTGCTGTGTCCCTCCCTCCACCCCCCGACAGGGCACCATGACCAACCCGTCCTGCAGCAGGGGCCGAGCCAGAGAGGATAATTCAGGAGTGTGTCCCGTCCCGTCTTTGGGACACACGTCCACTGAGAAGTTCTTTGTTGTTTATCTGAAGTGCAAATTGAGCCCTGTGCTTCACCTGGCCACCCTGACCCGGGGACAGTCTGGCTCCGCCTGGCTTCCGGGCTCTGTAAGATGGACGGTCACACTAGGTACTGCATTGTGTCGACTTTGGTGCACAGTATTGTGTTCTGCTGTGTTTTATTTATCTATTTATTTATTTTAAGTTTACTTATTTTGAAAGAGAGAGGGAGAGCATGAGCCCGAGTCGGGGAGGGGCAGAGATCGAGGGAGAGAGGGAATCGCAGGCAGGCTCTGCACTGATGTGGGACTCGAACTCACGAACCATGAGATCATGACCTGAGCTGAAATCAAGAGTTAGACACTTAATTGACTGAGCCCCCAGGTGCCCCTATTTATTTATTTTTTAAAATTTATGTATTTATTTTGAAAGAGAGAGAGCGCGCGCACACAAGGATGAGCAGGGGAAGGGCAGAGAGAGAGGGAGAGAGAGAATCCCAGGCAGGCTCCACACTGTCAGCGCAGAGCCCGATGCGAGACTCGAACTCAGGAACTGTGAGGTCGTGACCTGAGCCGCAGCCGGACGCCGAACGACCGAGCCCCCCAGGCGCCCCGTGTTGTGCCCGTTCTGCTGTGCTGGCGTCAGAGGGTGGCTCCCGTTTGCGTTTCCCCCATGGCCAGTGAGGCTGAGAATCTTCTGTCAGCCACGTGGATCTCTTCTTTTCAAAGGGCTCGTGTCTTTTGCCCATTAAAAAAAAAAAGATTGGGTTGTCTGCTTTTCCTTATTGGTTCACAGAGAGTCTTATGTCCGGACAGGAGCGCTTTGTCAGCTGTACCGTTGCAGGTGACTTTTCCTCCTCTGATTTTCTCTCTCTTTGCGGTGCCTTCAGACGGCCAGAAGTTCTGAATTTTGGTGTAGCCAAGTGTATTCGCGTTTTGCTTTTTGTGTTCTATTTAAGAACCCTCCGCCTCCCTGGAATCATGAAGATATTTCCGTACTGTCTTCCGGAAGCTTTGCTGGGCAGCCCTTTATGCTTGGGTGCCGGGTCCACTGGCAGTGAGTGTGTGTCGGCGGTGTGCCGCAGGGGCCCGTCCTGCGTGTGTCCACAGGGACGCCCACGTGGCCCAGCCCCGAGTGGAGACGCGTCTGCCCCTCCTGGCTGCTCGGCACGGCCACTTTCGCCGTCTGCGCGGGGTCTGCGTGGGGGCCTCTGGTGCTCCCTCTGTCCACTTGGGGCCGCACTGTCGTAATTAGCCTGCAACGGCTTTCCTTCCTGCCTCCTTCCTGCTAGAACGTTTGGGGCTTCCTGAGAACAGGGACCTGAATCTCTGTGCTGTGGTCCTGACTCCAGCACTAGTACAGTGCCTGGCTCATCAGAGTAAACGTTTGTTGGGTGGATGGACGGATGGATGGATGGACGAACAGGTGACAGATGCCAGGCTGTAGGGACTCCGTTAAAATTCAGCCTCCTTGCCTGCAGCGCCCTGTGTCCTCCTCCTCCTCCTCGGGGCTGGTCTCTCTAAATCAGCGCCTGACCACACGATGGTATGGTCTCAGCTTACGCCCAGGCCGGAGGCCAGACGCCTGTTCCCCCCCCCCCCACCCCCCCGCAGCATCCGTTCCCTCCCCACCCCAGCAGTCTGTGCCGCTGTCCCCGGGGCACTGTGACTTCCCAGGGCCCCTTGGGAGCAGCCTCACCGTCAGCCTTCACCAGACCAGCTTGGAGGAAGGGGTGGGAACCAACCACCGAAGAGAGGAAGAACTCAGCTGTTACAGAATCTTAAGCGTTGGGGAAAAAATTCTGTATACATATCGTATTCATTTATGGGTTTTGGATACATTTTTTTTTTGTTCTCATTTAACTGAAAACGGCCTTGATTTGAAAAAAAAAAAAAAGGAGCGCGGGAGGGAGTGAAATTGGCTTGCAGCTCGTCCATCTGGTCTGATTACTTCTGGTATTTTGAAAGAAGGAACGTAAACCTGCTGAGACATTAAACTTTGAGAAGTGGCTGCCGGCCGTCGCTGGGCGGCTGGGCGCCGATCCTGGTTCTCAGCTTGGCGGCCTGGCGCTGCCTTCTCCAGGCAGGGGTGAGGGGGGCCCTGCCCCCCTCACAGGGAGCCGGGGGCCTGGGGGACCGGCTCTCTCTTCATGCCAGGACACGCTTGAATACTCATGCTGGTGGGCAGGTCCCCGCCGGGGGGTCTTGGGTGAGAATCCAGGCTTTCTGTGAGATGGCAACAGGGCAGGGCCCCTGGGTGTTGTTCTCAGGATTCTGGGAGGTCGTGTGTGTAAATTGCTTGGCACAGAGTAGATGTTGTAGCACACGGTGGCCCACCCTCGCCCCCTAACCCTCTATAGCTCGCTGCCTGGATTGGCCAGAAGATCCAATCCGCCCACGGAGCCGTCCGGGGGTCGGGGTGTGGGCAGGGGCTGAGCCCTCTGTCTCCTTCCCTCCCTGTGTGCACAGGATGGGCCGCCGGGAGGGGAGGAGGCAGGAACCGAGCCGCCTGGGCGTTTTAAGGAGCAAGGGTCTGTTTGTCGATGGACAGGCATGGTAGTGTCTGTTCTCACCGCTGTCCCCGAGGCCCCACACTTCAGCCGCTTCTGACCTTCTTAGGGGTCAGTGGGGTTTAGACCCTTGTCCCCGCCCCGGAAAGCTGAGGAGGCTGAGACCTGTGGCCACGGTGCCTGGCTGCAGTCAGAGGCTGCTGGGGCCACGGGGAAGTACCCCCTGCCCCGTGGCCATGGCCCCCCTGACTTCGGGGACACCCCTTCCCAGGAATCCTGCGGGGTCCGTTTTGCACCGGCTCCCTCTCCACCGTGCTCCGGAGAAGGTTCAGGGAAGGTGCAGGGAAGGGGCGGGGAAGGGGCGGGGAAGGTGCGGCTCAGCTCCAAGCTGCTCACCCAGAATCCTTTGCTCTTTCTCTTAAGAAAATCTTTTTAATCTTTCAAAAACCATTTATTTATTTATTTTTTTAGTCTCCCTCCAAGAATCATAACCCCGTGTTCAGGGCGTTGGACAATTGGATTGCACTCTGGTGTTCCATGAAGTTCCGTCCGGGGCGGTCCTGGGCAGCCCGGTTTGGGGGTGTATCCTGGTTTGGGGGTGCCCGTAAGGCAGGATTGTGCTGCCTCGGTCTGTGGGTGCACATGGTTTACTTTCAGCTCCTGCCTGGGGCTTTCTGGGCCGCGCGGGCTCGCCTCCTGGAGGACAAGCCCTAGCCGGAGGTCACGGTATCCTCCGTCTGGTGGCGGCGTCCCTGGGTGGCCTTTTCTGGTTCACCTCCCTGTCTGCGCCCCGAAGCTCACTGGGGGCCCAGCTTCATGGAGGGAGGGGGCAGACCCCGCTCCCTCCCCTTAAGGCCCTGAGGCCTCCTGCTTGTTACTTCTTGGCCATGAAGACCTGCCTTCCCAGGTTCAAAGGCTCTGCTAGTCCCTGTGCGTCTAGAGCTGTGTTTCTTAGAGTTCATCTCGAGTTTCTAGGTGGGTTTAGCAGGGGACCGTGGCCTTCCTCTCCTGCTTTCCTGCCTCTTCTGTAGCAAGGCCTCTGAGACCCCTCCCTCGGCAAGCTTCCCAGGACCTGCTCTAGCAACGGGGCAAGACAGGATTGTTTTCATCCCCATCTCGCAGACGGGGAAGGTGAGGCTCGGTGGTCCAGGGACTGGCCCAAGGTCTCGGCCACAGGCAGAGCTGCTCAGGGTCCGGCCCAGGCAGGTGGGCTTGGTCAGCTTCGGGAGTGACCGGCCTGGACCAGCCAGCAGGCGACCCCGGCGGCGGCGGCTCCTTCCTGTCAGCCCCGGATCCCCAGACCCCTGGCCCCTGGCTGCCATCCAGCTGGCAGGATGTGGAGCCTGGATGGGGCTTCCTGGACCGCTGGGCCCAGCACCGGCATGTTGTCCCTGAGCTCGGAGTCCTGCTTCTGTGAAGTCAGACTGGCCAAGGGCGAGACGGGGGCGGCACGCAGAGCAGTGGGGGGTGGGGGGTCGCGGGGCATCGCAGTCACCTAGGTGCTCCTGCCCCTCCTGCTCCATCGGCTCAGGGACAGGCTGTGCTCACTGGAAGCCATGGAGCCCTCCTGCCCCGGGGGCCAGTCGGAAATCACCCCCCCAGCCTGATGCAGGCCTGTGACAGTGACGAGCGTGTTGGGAGCCAGCCGGCACAGGCGTGTCCACCACCAAGGGTCCGGCTGCTGTTCACGTCGTGTCTCCTCCCTCCGCTGGATTCTGATGGTCGCCAGCCCCACACACACAGGCAGCCGGCGAATTCCGATGTTGGGAAGAAATTCCTCGTGGTCCCTGGTCCTACACTGTGCCGCCTCTACACACACACACACAGGCACACACCTACACACATGCCACTACACACACCTACACACAACTCCCCCCTTTTCTGTCCTTATCTTTCTTGCTTCCGTGTTGTTGTTATTTTCTTTGCGGAGGACCCCTCAACACATATGCGCACGATTCTACATGAGATTAATGTTTGAAACGAATTGTCTGCCTTCTCCCCGCTGCAGAATCCCGGCGAAACAAAAGATGAATGGTCCGCACCTCGGAAGGGTGGGGGAAATTAATTAGGAATGACAAAGGACCCCATTCTTCGGTTCCACTTATCTTGCCGCTGACTTGCCGTAACTGTTGTGTGCCGGGGCAAGGTGTGTGATTGACAGTCCTCAGGGACGTGGTGCCAGCCTGCGCGGCCCTGCCCCCTCGCTGGCAGCCGCTGGCCCTGCGGAGGCGGCTCCCTCAGCCTCGCCCTCGGGGAGGAGAAAGGCCAACCTCCCCGTCGGAGCTGGACAGGTGACCGTGGCAGCCCGCACTGTGGGGTGTCCCCAGGGGCCGGGGGACCGCCTGTGGGGGGAGGGATCTGCATGAACTCTCTTGGGGAACCCGGGTATGTCTCTGACCTCTGAGTCTTGGTTTCCCCTGCTGCCGAATGGGAGCACAACCTCCATGGGGGGCTGAGAGCACGCGGGCAGCACTCAGGGCCTCATCTGGGGTGCTCCCAATGCCGGCCCGTCTCTCAGCGAAGCCAGAAGCTTCTTCTCTGTCAGGAGCGGCCACTGTCTTCCTCTGACCACAGCTTTCACCTGCGTAGCATGACGGGTGAGCGCGAGAATGTCGGCCGCACGGGGTCCACCGTGAGAGGCTGTCCCCTCCACCTGGCAGGGCGGCCGCCCTTAACCCGCAACTCGGGAGTGGGCGGCCGGGGGAGGCAGGGACAGTCCCCTGAAGGAGATGAGTCGGACGCAGCAGAGGGTGAGAGCACGCTGTGCCTGCTTCATCTCTGGGGCCTCGTCTAAGAAATGGGCACCTGAGCCCCCCAGGCAGGTCATGGGAGGCGGGGTGCTCCACGGGTGGTGAGTGTTCTCATGCTGGTTCCTTCGGGCTCTGGGGGGGGGGACCCTTTCAGGAGTGTGCACAGAGGAGGGGGGCTAATGCATAGTTCTTCCCGCCTGCCCGACTTCCAGATAGAGAACCTAGGTGTTCATTTATCATGCGTTCATTCATTCATGCACATCATGAGCAAGCCCCCCTGGAGGCCGCCTGGGCCCTGCCTCTGTCGGGCAGGAGGGATTTCAAGGCGATTTGACCTCAGCCTGCCCTGCGGGAGCCGCCATGAGGACACTCGGAGTGGGGAGGGGCACCTGTGCTCGGGGGATGGTGTGATCAGGGGAAGCTTCCTGGAAGAGGGGGCCTTTAGGCCAAGCCTTAGCAAGTAATGGGTCTTGGACTCTGAGGTGAGGCTAGGAAGGGCTGGAACAGCAGGTGCAAAAACCCAGAGGTGGGGAAAGGCTGGTCTGTGTTCAGGAAACAGAGAGGTTTGTTGTGAGTTCAGCAGCAAGTCTGAGCACGACAGTTCAAAAGGTGGCTGGGTCAGAGCCCAGGGCCCTGCGTGCCAGGCCATGAGGTCTGGGCTTGTCCTGTAGGCATCGGGAGCCATGGAAGGCTTTGGAGTAAAGGAGTCACACGGGAGAGCCCTTGAGGAGTGGGGTACCAAGGGCCAGAGTCACAGGCTACATTCTCCCTGCCCAGCCAGACTCAGAGGGGAGCCGGCAGGGCCAGGGGCTGGGCTGGGACCAGGCAGGGAGATTGGGCCGTGTTCAGAGGGGCGGGCAGGCAGGCAGCTGCCATTGAAGGGGGGAACTTTGGACCAGCTGCCCACTGGGCACAGGATGCAGGAGCCAGGAACCCCAGGAGTCTCTCTTGCCTCCGGTGTGTCCCCAGACACACCACTAACCTCTCTGTGCCTTCGTTTCCCTGACTGTAGAGTGAGAGCCTCCCCGGACTTGGTCCTGAGGGTTAGCTGATTTGAGATGAGGACGTGGCTGGGAAAGTAGGGGTTTGCTGAGGAAGGAGGGGGATGGGATTCCTGGTCCTGTCTGCATAATTCTGGCCTGAAGGTAGGGAGCCCAGGCTCCGGAATCCCCTCTCGGGGGTTGAGCCCGGGTGGCACCTCTTGGTTACCAGGTAACCCCGAGTACAGCTCTGTACTGCCTCGCACCTCAGTTTCTGCATCTGTAAAATGAAGCAGTGATGGCAGCTGCCTCCCAGGGTGGGTGTGAGGCCTGGGGGCTCATGGGGTTGTGCTGGTGTGGGTGCCCTATCGGTGTCCCTGCAGCACCCCTCGGCATTGGCCAAGGGGACCCCGGACACCTGCCCTCATGCATTGTGCCCTGGCCTGGTGCTCAGCTGGGCCCCAGTCCACCCCGGGGCACCCTGGGGCCTCCTCTGTCCACACCCCCCAGCCTCCCCAGGAAACGGGTGCCCCCCAGGCTAACTGGACGACCCCAGGGGCACCCCGCCCAGGGGCTGCACGCCTTCCCTGTGGAGCAGAGCGGCCCTGCTTCAGCATTCTCTCTAGACAAGGGCCATCCCCCTCCCTTCTGCTGTTGGGGGCCCGGGATTCACGCTTCAGGGGGAAATCATTTAATGATTGGCCACGGGGAGGTCATTTATATTGGCTAAGCGGGCTTAATTAGACCGGATTCGAAGGTTACCACAAGCGCACAAAAAAGCTGTTAAGGGGTTAACCTCTGAGAGATTACATTGTATTCAGCGCTCTGTTAAAGTTTGAATTAATTTTTCCCATGGGTTTGTTCACATTCTAATTTTCAACTAAATGAGACATCTGTTTCAGAAAAGGAAAATTTGCTCTGGTCGTCATGGCAACTATCATTCTGTAAGAAAATTATTCCAATGGTTACTTGAGAACAGAAAGACAGAAATTCAGGACATAAAGCCGCCTCCCGTCGCTCAGTCGGATTTCTGATTCACACGACCTCCTCGGGGTCTGGGATGCGTCCTGGGGGGCGTGCAGGTATCAGGCTCCTGGCCCTCCGTGCGGTGAGGCTGGGTCCCAGGGCCAGGAGCTGGGGAATGCGCTTTCGCAGGGTCCCCTGATCCTGTCTTGGGCATTCGCTGTCTCAGACCGCTGGCTGCCCTTGACGTGGGTGGGCCAGTAGGGGGCGGGCTGGACCCTGGCTGCTTGGATGTCAGGCCTTGAGCCTCTGCCGGCCCCGCCCTCTGTCTGGAAACCCCTGGCAGCCTTGCACGTCACCTCTGGCCCCGAAGGGCCTTACTGGATGAGGAGGAGGTCGATGGGCCGTCTGGGGCTGACTTCACCTTGGCACAAACCCAAATGGACATCACCCAGGAGGGTCCGGAGAGTCTAAGGCCTCTGGGGAGTGCGGTCACCCTGAACTGTCTGTCTCTTCAACTGCTCTGGTCCTGCTCCTGGCCACCTGGGAGAAGCCCCTGGCCCGAAGACGGTGCTCCCCAACCCACGGGCCATCCTGGGAAACGTCTCCTTTGGAAGTCTGCCTGCGTGATTTGCCTCTTCCTGCTCCCCCTAAATTTTCAATGAGAGCCAGAACATCCCCTTTTCCCGCTGACAGAACTCCTGGGTAGTTAGAAAGCGTTTTCATAGTGGGAGTACCGTTTCATCCTTTTAAACCTCCTCCCTCTCCTCTCCTTTCCCTCCCCTCTGTGTCGGGGCACAGCACTGAACAAGAAGGACCCCCCCCCCCCATGGGGTAAAGTCTGGGGACATCGGCATCATTAACCTGCTGGTGGAGGTGAAGTGAGCGGCCCGGGGCCTGAACCAGGAAGGATGTCCGATGCCAACTTCAGTGCCTTGAGCAAGCTCTCAGGGCCCCCTGGGGGGCTGGGTGGACCCCACCATCCCAGGACTTGCGGTGGTGTGTGGCAGGTGCATCCTTGGGGAAGCACCACCCCCAGAGGAAGGCTCGGTGGTGCCGGGAGAGGAGAGGCTGGGCCAGTGGAGGCATGGGTGGGTTGGCTTTTGGGGGTCTGTGGGGTCTCTGATATATTTCTAAGTGTCGCTTTCAAAAAGCCACCCCTTGCTGCGGCTCGCAGGAACTAACAGATGCCTTCTCTCCATGCAGATGAGGCCTTGTCCTGTCTTGTAAATATTTGATTAGATTTTTGAAGAATGGATCCTGTATTTGGAAGGCAGCACCGGAAACATGTTGCTCCCTTCCCGGGAGGCTGACGGAGCTTTGGGCTCCTGGGAGGACTACTGGGCTTGGCTTTGGGAGTGGCTTCCGGAATGCCGCAGCCTTCCCTGCTGTGACTGAGCCCTGGCGCGGCCACAGCGGGGCTTTGAGTTTGCTCGGGGCTCTAGGGCCTCGGGAACTGCAGAGCCGGGAGCCCAGCGGGCTAGGCAGGCGCAGCCTGGGCTGGCCGCTGGAGCAGGACTGTCAACCGTTTGTGGCCAGGAGCTCGGGTAGGAGAAGCATTTTACATTGTGACTTAGTACATCCATACATGGGTGTCTATGTAAATATAAATATATTTAAGTGAAGTATCCTTTCCCTGCTAGGAAGCCCCCTTTTCTGTCATTTTCTTTTTTAAAAATGTTGGGACCCATCAAAATGCAGTTTGAAAAACCCAGCCCCAGGTCAAAGGTTTTTCATGTAGGCTCCATGGGTGGGTTTCAGGAAGGGTTCCCAGTAATGATGGTGATGATGATGGTGATGATCGTGGTGATGGTGTTAGTGGTAATGGGTGGTGATGATGATGGTGATAATGGGCATGGTGATGGTGGTAGTGATGGTGGTGCTGATGGTGGTGATGGTGGTGCTGATGGTGGTGATGGTGGTAGTGATGGTGGTGATGGTAGTGGTGATGATGATGATGATGGTGGTGGTGATGAGGGTGATAATGGGTGTGGTGATGGTGATAGTGATGGTGGTGATGATGGTGATGGTGGTGGTGGTGATGAGGGTGATGGTGGTGATGGTAGCAATGGTGATGATGGTCATCATGGTGGTCGTGGTGATGATGGTGGTGATGCTGATGGTGATGGGGATGACACTGATGGGGATGATTTTGATGGTGATGATGGTAATGGGGATGATTATGGCAGCTGTAGTGCATTGGACTAGACACTGTTTTAAGCACTTTATGTAGATTAACTGATTTAATCTGTCCAAGCAGCCCTATTGAGATGGTATTATTATTCCCACGAACAGATGGGGAAATTAAGACATAGAGAGGTGTTGAGTCTCTTCCCAAAGATCACACAGGTCGTATGAGGTGGACCCATTCTCGCTCAGGTCTGTCTGACCCCAAGATTGCCTTGAAGTTGGGTATAAAATTGTGAATGTGCAGCGGTGCATTTTCTGTGGAGACAGCTCCTGCCTCTGCAGGAGTGCCAGGGCAGGCCTATGTGGATGTGCCAGCGATAGGAGGTGTCTTCTGCAGAGACTGTCCTCAAGGCCAGCCCACCCAGATCTATCCCCCAGCCCTGGCCCCCTGGTCTTGTCACCTGGCAGGTGCTTCCTATGGTTGGGGATCCCTCGGGCAGCCCAAACCTGGGGACACAGACAGTCCCTTCTGCACCTGCTTCTCACCTTCTATTTCTCCTCAGGCTCAGAGTGCAGATCCCAGCCCCCACCTACACCCACCCGCTGTACATGTGGTTCTCCTGGGGCCCATTCATATCGAGGTGTGGGGGCACCTCCCTGGCTCCGCCTACAAGAACAAGGCTGGGTCCACAGCCCTTCTCTTCAAGGCTAAAACTTAGGCTGGTTGGGGTGTGGGGAGATGGTGGTCTGGTGAGTTCTGCCTGCTTTTTGTGGGTTTTCCTGGGTGGCACCTGGGGGCTGCTGTTCGAACAGGGGGCATCGTTTTCAGCTTCGAAGCTTCAACTGCAATCCCACGGTAACAGGAAGAGTCCCATTTGACATCTGTTGACAGACTGATCTATTCATCAGGGCCTCACTCAATGCCATTTGTTAACCCAGCATTATTCCCTTCCCCTGGGCTGGTCCTGGGTGTGCAAGGTAAGAGGAAGATTGGAGTAGCCAGGGCTTGGAGGGGTTAACGTGGCTTGAGGTCAGCGATGGGCAGGAGGAGAAGAGAAGGGAGCTGGTGTCTCTGGCCAGAGTCCTGGATGAGCAGGGCTGGAAGTGGAGGGGGTCCTGCACGTGCTTGAAATGCAAGAAGCACTTTGACCCCCACGTGACCAGTGCTCACCCGTCTTTCACAAACCCATGTTCCTGAAGAGGCCATTGCAGTGTCAGGTCCGGGTTCAACAATGACATCTCCACTCCTGAGCTTGTGACCCTGGGCCCCTGGGCCCTCACTGCCCCTCACCGCCCCTCAGTGTCCTTGTCCAGAACCTGCTGTGAACAAATCAGGGTTTTCAAGCTGTGTTCGTGAGAACCCCAGGGTTCCAAAGAGGTGCATTGGGCATTTGCCAAAAGGCAGAGCTGTTGGGTGAGCCACCAGCGGTCTTGATCTCACCACGGAAGGGCCTCTGGGCCAGGAGAGGGACTTTGGCGGCGGCTTTGGGACATGAGAGACTTTGAAGTTTGAGACCCACCTCCAACCTGCACGGTATGTGCCGGCAGGCAAGTGGTAGTAAGGTGCCTGGCCCGGGAGTCCGCACACCCCCAGGCTAGCCCACCTCTCCGAGCCCCTGGTTTCTCATCTGTAAACTGGGAATCCTCTTCAGTCCTTAATTCTCAGAGTTCTGGTAACAAATAAACCATCGCATGACGAACTTAGATGGCACCTGGCCAGAAAGTAGGTACCCAGGAAGTGCAGGTGACAGTTTCTATTTCCTGCTCCCTTCTTCTCGGCTTCCTCACCCATAAAACAGAAAGAGACCTGTCTGCCTACCCTGGCTGCAGGCTCGAGAGTCCCTGGGGTAACAGGTGGGGAGGTGGCGGCTGTGATGACAATGATGGTGGTGATGATGGCTGTGTCGATGTCCTGGGGCCGCAGAGCTAACCACCCCAGACTGGGGGCTGGGCGCTTCAGACAACAGGAGTTTGCTCTCCCACAGTCTGGAGGCTGGAGTCTGAGATCAAGGCGTTGCCAAGGTTTGTCCGTTTTGAGGGCCCTGAGGAGGAAGCGGTCCTGTGCTCCTCCCCCAGCTTCTGGGGCTGGCTGGCAGTCCTTGGCGCTGCTGAGCCTGGAGACAACGTCGCTCTAATCTCTGTGCCCACGGTCAGTGGCCCTTTTCTCTCTGTGTCTCTGTTTTCACACGACCTTACAAGGGCACCAGTCATTAGACTCAGGGCATGCCCTAATCTGGTGTCACCTCATCTTAACTTGATACCTGCAAGGACCCTATTTCTGAATAAGGTCACATTCTCGGGCACTGGGGGTCAATACTTCAATATATATTTTTGGGACAGTTTGGCCCATAACTGTGGTGATAGTGATGTTGGTGATGGTGGTGATGGTGATGGTAATGGTGGTGGTGGTGATGGTGGTAGTGGTGGTGGTGGTGATGGTGGTGATGATGATGGTAGTGATGGTGATGATGTGGTGATGGTGATGATAATCATGGTGGTGGTGATGATGATGGTAGTGATGGTGATGATGTGGTGATGGTGGTGATGGTGGTGATGATAACTTTGAGACACTAAAGGGCTACGTTAATGTGGGATCTTATAATGAACGTATAATCTTACATGCTTCAGGGATCTTTCTCAGTACGGATGCTTTTGTTAGAAATGAAAGCCCAATCTGCTGGCCCGTATAACTGAGAAGTGTGGAGGTGTGGTGGGGGTCTGGGGTGCATTTGGTCTGGCGGGCTCCGTGGGCCATGTGGTCCAGCCATTGCCATTTGGGACAGCATAATAACGGCTGGCGGCTTCCGAGGCAAGAAGCTCACCGGCTGATACGCAGCGATGACCACGTCCCCTTCTGTCATCATTGAAAGAAATACCCGGGACTCCCTCCATGGGGAAGGAGCTAGATTACAGTGCCCCCTGGAACCAGTCCGCGGGAGTGACCTGCGTTGCTCAGTCTACGTATGATGTTGAGACTGCCCTACTTGGCCGAGGTCCCTCTGGCCTTGTCCTTGGGGCTGGGAGGGCCTCAGCCTGGCTGGAGCCTCAGGGGAAACCAGGAGTGAACATCCTCCGCCCGGAACCCTTCTCTCTGGGTTGAGTCTGCCTCTGACCCGACCGTGTCCGGGAGACGGAGCAGCGTGTTCCCCGTGAGGGGTGGGTGGGCGTGTCCGGGTGAGCGGTGGGTGGGCGTGTCCCCGTGAGGGGTAGGTAGGCGTGTTCTCCGTGAATTTCCTCGGAAGGGCTTGGAGCAAGAGGGCCCTTTGGCAGATGCTGATTCTTTTTAAACTTTCACCTTTAAAAATTACATAAATAATATTTCTTCATCTTAGAAAGCCAGAAACTGTGTTGAATGAAGGTGAAAAGAGAATGCCGTGACGTCCCACAGCCCATGAGTTGGTCAGGAATCTGGCTGAATACGGCCATCCCCACACTTTGAGTTTCTAGCGTCGCGCCAGCCCCGCTGACCGTGTGGAGCTGCGGCCCGCCTCCCCTCCCCGCGGTTGTCCCTCACGCTCAGCGGTCCCCTCTGAACTACCTGCTCTTCTTCCACAGGCAGCCCTGGTTTTACGGCTGGGGATTTAACCTCCCGCGAGGCCAAGCGCTGCTTGAGAAATGGAACCTCATTCCCGAAGGCGTAGACATCCTGATAACCCACGGACCGCCACTGGGTAAGAGTCCGATGTCCCTTCCTCGGCCGGCCTGGCCAGCGGATGCAGAGCGTGTGGGGGTTGAGGGCCCGGCCTGTCGAGAGGAGCCCTGGGTGAGGTCTGTCCTGAGTCTGAGCCACTGTGGCACTGGGCACAGTTCCCCCCAAGCCCCCTTATTTCCCAAGCACCTACTGCATGCTGGGGGTTCACCTTGTTACCTCGTGGGCTCCTCACTGTCACTCAGGGGGTCAGAATTGCCGCCCCTTTTACACACGTGGCTCATTGCAGCTCAGGGAGGTCAAAGGGCAGGACTGGGCCCTTGACTCTCCAGCCCTGCATCCTCAGGGCCGGACACCTTAAAGGTTGCTCTCTAGGCTTTGTCCTATGCACCCCTCACCCGATCAGGCACCTGGGGAGCCTCACCCCCACCTGCT
>PJEM01017783.1:0-20836 GCA_004023845.1 Helogale parvula
TCCTCCATTAGGTCTCTCCTGTTTTCCTGTTAGACCTATGAGTGCAAACATATGGTTTCTGTCCTTCTCTGCCTGACTTATTTCGCTTAGCATGACTCCCTCAAGGTCCATCCACTTTCCTACAAATGGCCATATGTCATTCTTTCTCATTCCCATATAGTACTCCATTGTATATATATATCACATCTTCTTGATCCATTCATCAGTTGATGGACATTTAGGCTCTTTCCATGATTTGGCTATTGTAAAAAGTGCCGCTATGAACATTGGGATACATGTGCTCCTATGTATCCGCATTTCTGTATCCGTTGGGTAGATCCGCAGCAGAGCTATTGCTGGGGTATAGGGGAGTTCTCGTGATAGTTTTTTGAGGAGTCTCCACACTGTTTTCCAGAGAAGCTGCATTTGTGAATTTTCTATTTTTTTTTTCTTTTAAGTGATTTTCGGTTTCGTACCATTGTGGTTAGATAAGATGTTGCTTTAGTTTCAATCTTCTTAAATCTATTAAGACTTCTTTTATGGACTACCAAATGATCTATATTGCAGAATGTTTCATGTGCCCTTGAAAAACATATATTCTGGTGCTGTTGGATCAAATGTTATGTATATATCTGTTAAATCCATCTGTTCTAATTTGTTGCTTAAGTCATTGTTTCCTAACCGATTTTCTGTCTGGATGATTCATCCATTGTTGAAAGTGGGGTTTTGAAATCTTCTATTATTGTATTACTGTCTTTTTCTCCTTTCAGATATAGTAATATTTGCTTTATATGCTTTTTTGCTGCTATGTTGAATGCATAATACATAAACATACTGTAACCTCATTGAATTGAGCCCTTTATCATCATATAATGACTTTCTTGTTATGGTCATTAGCTTATACTCTATTTTGCCTAAGTATAGTTACTCCTGCTCTCTTTTTGTTTCAATTTACATGGGATGTGTTTTTCTATTCCTTTACTTTGAATCTCTGTGTGTCCTTAAAGCTTAAGTGAGTCTCTTATAGGCTACATACAGTTTTGTCTTTTTTGAAAAATCCATCAGCCACTCTTTTTTATTAAAAACATAGCTTAGTCCATTTACATTTAAAGTAATTATTGGTAGGTATGGATTTACTATTGCCTTAAGTTTTTTCCCAATTGTTTTATAATTCTTTTCATTTCTCCCTCTCCTTTTCTTTTCCTTTGTGACTTGATTAGTCTGTAGTCATATGCTTTGTTCCCCCCCTTTTTTAAAAATCTTTTGTGTACTTACTATAGGATTTTGCTCTATGATTATCATTAGGCTTTCATAAAATATATTTATAACAGTTTATTTTAATAACAGCTTACTTTTAAATGCATACAAAAGGTGTTTATTTTTACATCCCTTCAATTTACATCTTTGATGTCACAATTTACATCTTTTTACATTGAGTACCTATTAAAAATTATTGTAATTATTGTTGTTTTTTAATACTTTTGTCTTTTAACCTTCATACTAGAGTTATAAGTGATTTACCCACCACCATTACCTAGTTGAATATTCTAAATCTAACTGTATATTCATATTTACCAGTGAATTATACTTTCATATTTTCTTGTTGCTAACTATTATGCTTTGTTACATCTTGAAGAACTCCATTTAACATTTCTTTTTAGACCAGTCTAGTAATAATAATCTTTTTCAACTTTTATTTGCCTAAGAAGTTATCGCTTTTTCAATTCTGAAGGGCAACTTTGGTAGGTAAAGTATTTTTGGGTGGCAAGATTTTTTTGTGTTTTTGTTTTTAAAGTACTTTGAATTTATCATTCCACTTCTTATACCTTGCAAAGTTTCTACTGAAAAATCTGCTGATGGCCAATGGGGATTTCTTCTATATAACAAGTTGGTTTTCTTTTGCTGCTTTGAAGATTATCTCCTTGTCTTTAAACTTTGGAAATTTAATTATTATATTTCTTTATTTTTGACAATTTAATTTTAATGCTTCTCTTTGGATTCTTTTTATTTGGGACTTTTTGGATGTCCTAGATCTGGATATCTGTTTCCCCAGATTAGGGAAGTTTTTAGCCATTATTTCTCTGAATAAGCTTTCTTCCCCCTTCTCTCTTCTTTGCTTCTGGGTCTTCTAAAATGCATATATTGACCCACTTGTGTATTGTCCTGTAAGTCCCTTAAGCTATCTTCAGTGTTTCATTCTTTCTTTTTGCTTCTCTCTATGTATTTCACTGTCCTATATTTAAGGTATTTGACCCCTTTTTCACTTTATCTAGTCTGCTGTTGAAATCCTATATCAAAATTTTTCAGTTGTTATTGAATTTTTCAGCTCTGTGATTTCTGTATGTTGTTTTTTATATCTTCTATCTCTGTTGAAATCTTACTTTGTTCATAAATTGCTCTCCTGACTTGGTAAATCTCTTTATTATCATTATTTTGAAATCTCTTTCAGGTATATCATTACCTCTGTTTCATTACGATTGATGTCTGGATATTTAGTTTGTTCTTTTGTTTGGAACATACTCTATTTCTTCATTATTCTTTAATCTGTGTTGACTTCGCTGTAATAGATGAGACAGCTCCTCCTCCCAGTCTTGATAGAGTGGTCTCATGCAGGAGATGAACCTTATCAATGAGCCCAGCTGTGTTCCTTATTGTCTCTCCACCCTTCTGACTGTCCAAACTGCTTTCTTTGATTTTAGTTGCTTCCAGTTGTTGAGGGTGTGCCAAGACCTATCATTGTTTCAAAGAATAGTATTACAGTCAGCACCTTAATGCAAGTTGATTAGAACTGTTGCTCTCGGGGAGGAACTTTTAAAATATGAAGATTAACCAGGGAAAGTTTTTTTCTTCAGGGAAATACTGGACAATGGATGTTTGTGCTTTCTTTCTCTGTGGGGGAATAACTAGTTAATAACTGCTTCTTTTTTGCTAAAATACTGTGGTACTCATGAATGGAAGCCCTGTTGGTTATTCTGGGGCCTATTCCTGAGGCTGTAGCCATAAAAGCTAGAGGACAGGTGAGATACTGGTGATACAAAACAGAATGGAAAAAGGATATGGAGGAAGTACTCATTGGCTTCTCCAGTCTCTTGGGGGATGAGGGATCACAACAAGTCCTTTGTTGCATTCTAAGTAGTAGCCTGGCCTGCAAGCAGCAGCTTTAAAAGGGTGCAGATAAACCTCCTTCATTAAAAGACTGAGAGATGGGCATTTTTGCCTCCTCCCTCACTGAGCACTGGGGGAATAGCCATGGCTAGTGCTCTCATGTCCATTAAGGACTGATTTTTTTTTTTTTTTGCTATGGTTTTGTGGGTCTTGTGAATGCAAGCCCCACTGGTTTTCAGAATCGAGGCATTTGGGATGCCAACCTTCAGGTGAGAATCTTAAAAGTTAGGAGGATAGATATGGGGACCAAAAAACCTTTACTCTTCAGAGAGAAGCTAGGAGTTAGAGATTCCCTCCTGATTATATAGTTCTGTACTAGGGTGGGGTTTATGACAAGCATATATTGCAGTCTTCACTATCTATTTCAGTAGGGTTTTGCTTTTGTTTTTTTGTTTCTATTTTGTTTTTGGCCTGACATGTAGGAGTTCCTCAGCTAGCTCTGGATCTCTTTCAGAGGGAATTGCTCCATGTGTAGGTGTATATTTGGTACATTCACTGGGGGAAGGTAGCTCAAAGTTTTCTGGGTTACTGTCTTGCCATACTACTTGATATTCGGATTCTAGGGTTTTTTTTTTAATAGGTGATCTTTTTTTAATTAACAAGAATTTTATGATTATATTTATAAGACAGAATGTACATGAATCCTTGACAACTATAACATGAAATGTAGTGTGTGAATATTGGTTTTTGTATCCTCAAAATTTTTCTCTTCCTTCCCTCATTTCTAACTCCCTCCCTCCTTCCCTTCCTTCTTTTCTCTTTTTCTTTTCTTTTCTTCTCCCTTCCTTACTTCCTACCTTCCTTTATTTCAAAAATATCCAATCAACATTCCAAAGAATCCAATGACATTCCATAAATGTGATTGTCAATTAAGTTGGTATGTCCTCTCTCTCTTCCAGGCATGGATCCTAGGACTGGCCAATCATAATATCCTATGTCTTTGGCAATAGTGAATAATGAATAACCAATATGTGTCACTGACCCAGTTGACTTCTCAGACACCTTCTTTTGTATTGGTATATAGATGTTAGACCAATAATAACTACAAAACACAACCAAAAAAACTCTATATCTTTTTGTTGAAGTTGGAAGCTGGATATTGAAAATGAATTGCCAGTGACCATCTTCATTAGCTTCATATATGATGTCTGTCTGTAGTCAGAGCAAGTAATTCTAACATAAAGAGGTAAATAAGCCTAGAAATAGAGAGACGGTAAGAGAGAGAATGGGATCAAGAGAAATATGCCTTAGGGCATCATTTAATCTTGAGTTCCAAAGTTGCCTCTAGAAGTCCAATGCACTATCCATTGCTCCACGGAGCCACCCTACCAGATACCATATGTTTGCACTCATAGGTCTAACAGGAGAAACCTAACACAGGACCATAGGGAGGGGAAGGGGGAAAGAGAGTTGTGGAGAGAGAGGGACACAAATCATGAGAGACTATTGAATACTGAAAACGAACCGAGGGCTGAAGGGGGAGGGGAGAAGGGGGGTGATGGCTATGTGGGGGGGGCACTTGTGGGGAGAAGCACTGGGTGTTATATGGAAACCAATTTGACAATAAGCTATTATAAATTAAAAAAAAAAAAAAACAAAATTGCCTGAGGCCAATTTCACCTCTGGATGTCTCAGCTAAACAATAAAATACATTTTTTATTAAGATAGTTAGAGTTGAGCTTCCTTCACTTGCCAGTGAGTGAGTTTTGATTAATGTTGAAGGTTATAATAGGTTTTTTAGGTGATGAACCTAAAAAACTGTGGTTATATAAAAGGTCAGAGCCATTTTACAGTTGTTTGTTCTTTACAGTAATTTGTGGGAAGAAGCGTAATGATAAGAAAAACATTTCACATTAAAGTGACTTTAAGTTATTTAGGTCAACAAAACCCATGGACAAGGAGAAATTTCTTAGATACTTGATATAGATTGTACTGCAATTGTTTCAGATGGCCCAGAAAAATGGCACTGAGAAAAATCTATGGATGAAAAAGGGTGCCAAGGAAGATAAAGTTATGTGAGTGGTCCTATGAGGAACTATCAGACCTGACAGAAGCACCAGGAAGAGCATGTGAAGATTAAAATCAGAAAATGTATTCATTTTAATACAAAAGGGGAAAAAGGTCTCAGAGGTTCAAGTAACAGACATGACTATAGTAACAAAGCTAATAAAGGAATTTATAAAGGAAAATTTTAAAAAAAAAATAAGGTAAATTGAAAATAGCAGAATTATAAATATATTTAATTCCTAAAATCTTCTTATGAAATGTTTAAACATTGGATTTAAAATGTGCGTGGGGTACCTGGGTGGCTGAGTCAGTTAAGCATCAGGCTTCGGCTCAGGTCATGATCTCACGGTTCATGGGTTCGAGTCTCGCGTCGGGCTCTGTACTGACAGCTCAGAGCCTGGAGCCTGCTTCGGATTCTGTACCTCCCTCTCTCTGTGACCCTCCCCTGCTCAAGGTGTCTCTCTCTGTCTCTCAAAAATAAGTACAAAACCTAAAAAAATAAATAAAATGTGTGCTTATTATATTTTTGTAATTTACTCAATGATATATTTGGAGTAAATATATTAAGTATTTGCTGCTGGAGTAAAATTGCTAAGATTTTACTACTGAAACCAGCACCTTCTTATCCTGGACATAAATTATTAAGTTTGTCATATATTTAACAAGACCTCACAGATCTGCCAAAAAGAGACAAGCATATTTCTTTCATTTCCTTCTTTTGAACAAAGATCAAAGATCATTTAAACATTTTTTTTTCTCTATTGCCTGACTATTCAGATAACAAAATCCTGCTTTGCAGAATCCTTAATATATATTATTTGGGCAGCATTTCTTTATTTTCTTTGCATTATATTAAAGTTTTTTCCCCTTTCAATTTATTCTGCCATTTCTTATCAATGAAGGGGCTGAGAAATTCATATTATTGAACCCATTAGGGTAAGCTGTTCAATATAATATCAGCTTGGCTTTTATTGTTCATTAAAGCTTATGGTGGCACCTGTGTAAATCATCACAACAAATTATTTGGCCAATGAAAGACAACTGTCATTCTGAGAGCTTCATTTTCCATTTAAAAGTCTGAAAAATCTAGAGAGTACATTAATGCTCACCTCCCCTCATGAAGTGTGGTACACATTTAATCAAAACTTTATTTGATGTCTCAGTCATGGCACATCCTAATTATAACCCAAATCCTAACAATACTTGTATTATATACCTGCAAAATGTGTAATAAATCATTTTAATGCTGATGCTTTGACATCAGGCTACACTCAAGTTTAAAGTTTGACTTTCCCAATTGCTAGGTGCATGATTGGAGACAAGTTATTTTGACACGAAATTCCTTCATTAAAGGGAACTAATAATACATATTTCATGTGGTTGGAGTTTAATGAGCTAATACAGGTCAGACACTTAGTAAAGTATCTGCTACACTGAAAAATTTCAGTAGTCATGATGATGACAATGACAATGACAAAGCTATTATTAATACCATAGAATACAAGAAAGAAACCACTAGGTTAGTTCACAGCAAACTCCCATTATGTGTAGGAAGAAATAGCTTGATGCCATGTTTTCCCTTGTCTGTTTATCTATGGATAAAATGAAATTATTCTGTTTTATCCTAAAAAGACTGCTCTGAAATGTGTCCCAGCATTTTTCCTTCAAGTAGGTGATGAAGTAATGCATTTTCTGGATATAAAATAAAATAAAATAAAATAAAATAAAATAAAATAAAATAAACACAGCTGTGTTTACTGTTCCCAAGCTGGAGTTGAAATAGGGACTCAAACCACGGCCTCCTGGAACTTCAGCCTTCTCAAATCTCTCTTTACGGCTCCAAGACCTCTGTGTGGTAACTCCTTGCAGTAATAAATGTCATCTTCCACGTTCCTCATGCCTCTTACATTGCAAAGGTGTGCATCCTTGACTTCTGATTTTGGCATTAGAACCCTTGTATAACTAATGTTGATGCTTTCATTTGCTCTCACACACTCTCCATGTTGTGCTATTTGCCATTTCAGGCCCCTTATTTTATTTTGTTTTGTTTTATTTTATTATTTTATATTTTAGGGAGCAAGAGAGAGGGTTAGAGTCAGAGAGAGAGAATCTCAAGCAAGCTTCATTCTTGGCATGGAGCCTGATGCAGGTCTTGATCCCACAATCCTGGGATCATGACATGAGCCAAAATCAAGAGTTCGATGTTCAACTGAGTGAGCCACCCAGGCACCCCTCAGGCCCATATTTTAAATCACAATTTATTGCTCCTGTGTGTTGTCAAATTCATAGAGAAATTCCTATTCTTTTCACCTATCTTCAGGGCCTGGTGAAATTCTTGGCACATTCTAGGGAGCTTATTAAACGAAGTAATGCAGCCTTTATTTCACTTACTGTTTACTATAAATCCTACTCTAAATTCTCTCAGAGTTTTCTAAAGGGAGATATGTCTATTTTAAGGCAAACTGGTCTCTGACATTTTAAAGATGCTTCTTTTTCTGCAGTTCCAACTTTCTTCACTTATTAAGCTTGTAAAACATTCACTCCCAGTGGTAAATTCTTTCTTCATTGCACTATATTAAATATTGATTAGAAAATATTCACTTTATGGAAAGAGTATACTCTGCTTTATTGCCATTGGGGTTTGTCATATGGCTTGCTTTGGTTAAAGTATGTTAGAGATACAACTTTCATAGAGGTTTAATAGGATTTGTATGGTTGGTCATGCCCATCCTCCTGAGTTCCTGATGTTCACCATAAGATAATATGACTTGGGTAGCCAGTGGTCAAAGGAAGATGACAAACATGTGGAGCAGACCAGGATGCAAACCACAGTCTGGAGCCAAGGCTACTAAGCCCAATTAAGAATAGCCAAAGTCCAGCTGACCTGCACACTTCTGAGTGAAAAAATACTTAGTTGTTTTATGTCACTGTGCTTTAAGGTAGTTTGTATGCAGCATTATTGTGACAATAACTGACCGACCTATCCAATATAGGATAGAGTTGAGAGAGGTATTTGGAGTTATGGACTAATCTGAAGAGTAATTGGAAGAATAAAAGGCTTTAATAAATTTTTTCTTCTTATTAATTCTTCTGATTAGATTCATATGCACATAACTGCACCAACCTACCAAATCAACCCTTGACATATAATGTAGCAGTGTCTGAAATTGCATAGAACTTATTTTAGTTTCATACTCTGGAATTTCTCTTATAATAATGAACTGTATCTATCACCTTAGTTCTAAAGCTTTTGTAATTAACAGTAGAATTATCTTTGTTATATGATAGCCGTACAAACTTCCTGCAAGCCACTTGTTACACACAAGTGCCTATCTTCTTGTGTTTATACTAGACTACCTTAAATTACATATTAAAATTATTTGCTATTACTGTTATTACATACAGAATCTCCTACTTTACTAACATTCTGGATGGAAATTCAGGTACAAGTAAATTCTTTTTGCTCTTTTGTTTTCAGACAGAATTTTCTTTTATTCCTGTAGTCTACATAGTACTACCATTTTCATAGGCTTAGGAATATACTAATGTTTAATGGATAGCTAGCTATTTCTGTCTTATTTGTTCTTTTGAATTATAAAAACCGGAGAAATTCTTCCCTTCTGTTGAGGATTACCACTTCCATTGTGCTGTTTAACACTTGTTTCTTGGATCAACTTTGAAAATGATACATTGTGTTTTTATTTTTATACAAGCATAATTAGGAGTGATACACTAGTTTTAGGCTTTTGATACAATGATTGAACAGTTCTGTGTCTCAGTGATAATCAAGGTAAGTGTAACTCTTAATCCCCTTTATCTACTTCACACATCTCCCAACTCATCTCCCCTCTGTCAACTACCAATTCTCTGTATTTAAGAATTTGTTTTTATTAGCCTCATTTTTTCTTTGTTTGTTCTTTCATCTTGATTCCTAAATTTCACATATGACTGAAATCAAATGGAATTCCTCTTTTTTTGACTGACTTATTTCATTTAGCATTATACCCTCTAGGCCTATTTATGTTATTGGAAATGGTAAGATTTCAGTTTTTAATAGCTGAGTAATATTCCATTGTATGTATATGTGTGTGTGTGTGTGTGTGTGTGTGTGTATTATATATCCATAAATGAATGGTTAAAGAAGAAGTATATATATATATTTCTTGAGTTGTTTCCATATCTGGACTAGTGTAAATAATGCGGCCCTTAAACATGAGATTCATGTATCTTTTCCAATTAATGTTTTTTCTTTTCTTTTGGTAAATTCTGAGTAGTGGAATTACTGGATCATATGATAATACTGTTTTTAAATTTTGTGGAGCCTCCATACTCTTTTCCACAGGGGCGGTACCAATTTGCATTTTCATTAACAATGTGCAAGGGTTCCGTTTTCTCCACTTCCTTGTCAACATTTGTGATTTCTTCTGTTTTTGATTTTAGTCATTCTGCCACAGTTAAGGTAATATCTCATGGTTGTTTTAATTTGCATTTCCTTGATGATTAGTGATGTTGAGCATCTTTTCATGTGTTTACTGGTCACCTATATGTATTCTTTGGAAAAATATCTATTCAAGTAGTCTGCCTTTTTATCATTTTTTAAAATCCTTTCAAAGAACCAGCTCCTGGTTTCATTGATCTCTTCTTTTTTTTTGAGTCTTTGTTTTGTTTATTTCTGCTGTAATCTTTATTTTTTTTCTTCCTTCTACTGGTTTTGGGCCTTGCTTGTTCTTTTTGCCAGCTCCTTTAGGTGTAAGGTTGTTTATTTGAGGTTTTCTTGCTTTTGAGATAAGCTTGTATTGCTATAATGTTCCCTCCTGGAACAGCTTTTGTTGCATCCCAAATATTTTGGGCCATTGTGTTTTATTTTTATATTTTCCATGCATTTAATTCTCTTTTAGATTTATTGTGTTATTTAGCCTCCATGTATTTGTGCTTTTTCCAGATGTTTCTTGTGGTTGATTTCTAGTTTCAAAGTGTTGTGGTAAGAGAAGATGCATTTTATGATTTCAATCTTTTTAAATTTGTTGACACTTGTTTTGTGGCTTCATATATAATCTATCCTGGAGAATGTTGCATATGCAGTTGAAAATAATGTGTGCTCCACTGTTTTTGGATGGAAAGTTCTAAATATATTTGTTAGATCCATCTAGTCCAATATGCTATTTAAAGCCACTGTTTTCCCCATTGATTTTCTGTCTGGATGATTTATCCATTGAGGTACTAAAGTTCTCTAATATTACTGTATTTATATTAATTTTTTATGTCTGTTATAGCTGCTTTATGTAAATGGGTGCTTCCATGTGGGTGCACAAATATTTATAATCGTTATATCTTATTGAATTGTTCTCTTTATCATTATGTAGTAACATTATTTGTCTCTTGTTATAGTCTTTGTCTTAAAGTTTATCTTGTCCATTTTGTATTGCTACCTCAGCTTTTATTTGGTTCCATTTATATAAAAACATTTTTCTGTTTCATTTCTTTCTGTCTGCATGCGTCTTTTTGTCTCAACTGAGCTTATGGTAACCAGCAAATTGATGGATCTTGTTCTTTTCTCCACTGAGTGACTCTATGTATTTTGATCGGAGCCGTTAGTTTTTATTTTCAGTAACTATTGATAAGTATGTTCTTATTGCCATTTTGTTATTTGTTTTGTGGTTGTTCTTGTAGGTTTTCTCCTGATCTCTTCATTTGTGGTTTAATGGCTTTTTTTCTTTTTGATGATATGCTTTACTCTTTTCTCTTCCTGTTTTATGCATCTATTACAGATTTTTGATTCATAGTTATAATTAATTTAATTATTTAAAGGGGTAGAGTGGGGGGAGACATAGAATACAAAGTGGGATCCAGGCTCTTAGCTGCCAAGCCAGAGCCCAACATGGGTCTAGAACTCATGAACTGTGAGATTATGACCTGTGCTGAAGTCATATGCTTAACTGACTGAGTTACCCAGGCGCCCTTACAATTCATTGGTAAATAACATCTTATGCAGCTATCAGCCTATATTAAGTTGATGGTTACTTAAGTTGAACCCATTCTAAAATCATTAAAATTTTATGTCTCCTTCATATTTTATGTATATGGTGTTATATTTTACGTCTTTTATTGTGTGAATCCATTTACTGATTTTTATAGATATAATTTATTTTGCTGCTGTTGTGCTTTAACCTCCATATTAGTTTTATAAGTGACTAATCTACTACTTTTATTATGTTTGTGTTTACCTGTGAAATTTTTTTCTTTCAGAATTTGCTTACTTCTAATTATGGCCTTTTCTTTCCACTCAGTGAATTCCCCTAAAATTTTTTGTAAGGCTGATTTAGTGGTAATTAACTCTTTTCACTTTTTAAAACAAAAGCGAAACTTTATCTTCTTTTTATTCTGAATTACAGCTTCACTGGCTAGAGTTTTCTGGGTTGTTGCTTTTAAGATTTTCTCCTGGAGGGGCCAAGATGGTGAAACAGCATGGAAGTTTTATTGAGTCTCTTGTCTCTGAAATGTAGCCAGATCAACACTAAACCATCTTGCACACCTAGAAAACTGATTTGAGGATGAACACAACAATCTGCACAACCTGAACAATAGAATCCAGCAGGCAAAGGTCCCAGCAGACCATGGAGAACAACCACAATGTTGGACAAGGATGTTAAGGGTGAAGCCTGGTGCCAGATGTGTGTTGTGATTTTTCATAAACCCTGGAAGAATTTTGCTACGAGATCACGTGAACTTTTTCTGGGGTGGGCTGGCACCTAGCCACAGTCTCTGGGCTTCAGCAGCAGTGTAGTCTCACGAGTATTCCTGGGGGTGGGCAATCACCCGGCCATTGCTCAGTGAGACCCTCTCCCAGAAAGTTCTGAAGTCAAAGTCACAGTCCTTCAGAAGTGAAGGGTTGGGAAACACAGCCCTATTTGAGATAAAACTCAGGAAGGAGGTGCTGCCTGGGTAGACTGGCAGTTGGTCACAGAGTAGAAATGGGGAATGGATGGAAGCTGGAGACAAAGGAGAGATGCTTGATTGACAGTCGTGGAGAGCGCAGTTTCAATACTAGAGACTGGATGACTCTATTTTCACCCTTCCCACACATGCCCATACACACGTACATGCGTCACAGCAATCTGCCCCAGTAAGCCATTTACTGGAGAATGGAGCCATTACACTAATCCCTTCCCAAATGGGCAAACAGCACTCTTGACAAACACAAGTCTCTCTGCCTGCTTAGTTTACATACTATAAAGTGCTTCATGGCTTGACTTCTATAGGAAACCAGATGTAATTTCAATCATACTCCACTCTATTCGCTGGTCCTTTTATTCAATGTTTTTCTTTTTCTTTTCTTATTATTTAGTACAGAAAGAGAAAAAAAAACTATTTTTATTTTCCACTTCTATTAAAAAGATTTTTCTTTATCTTTTTCTACCATATATTTTAATTGTTTGTAATTTAAAAAATTTAATTAACTCTCATCATTTTATTTTATTCTGTTCTATTGTACTCATTTTTTCAGATTTTCAAACATTTTCTCATTTTTCCACTTTTTCTTCTCTTTTCCTTTTTTTATCTTTCCCTTTTTTCTCTAATCTAACAAGCTTCTTTCAACAACCAGACCAAAACACACCTAGGATCTAGCATCCTTCATTTGACTTCTTTGTGTTGTTTTTAATTTTTTAATTGTAACTTTTATGAATTTATTAATTTCTTTTCTTCTTCCTAAATGACAAAACAAAGGAATTCACCCCAAAAGAATCAACAGGAAGAAATGACAGCCAAGGACTTAATCAACAACAATCATACAAGCAAGATGTCTGAACCAGAATTTAGAATCATGATAATAAGAAGACTCGCTGGGCTGAAAATAGATTAGAATCCCTTTCTGAAGAGATAAAAAGAAGTAAAATCTAATAAGGATGAAATAAAAAAAATGCTATAACTGAACTGCAATCTTAAATGGATGCCACAGGGGCAAGGATGGATGAGGCAGAGCACTAAATCAGCAAGATAGAGGACAGACTTCTGAAGAATAATGAAGCAGAAAAAAAGAGGGAAACTAAGGCAAAAGAGCATGAAATAAAAATTAGGAAACTCAGGGACTCATTAAAGAGGAATAACATGAGGGGCGCCTAGGTGGCTCAGTCGGTTAAGCATCTGGCTTCAGCTCAGGTCATGATCTCACGGTTCATGAGTTCAAGACCCGTGTTGGGCTCTGTGCTTACAGCTCGGAGCCTGGAGCTGCTTTAGATTCTGTGTCTCCTCTCTCTGCTCTTCCCCTACTCATGCTCTGTCTCTCAAAAATATATAAACATTAAAAAAAAAGGGAATAACATGAGAATCATAGGGGTCCCAGAAGATGAAAGGAGAGAAAAGGGGTAGAAAATTTATCCGAGCAAATCATAGTGGAAAACTTTTTTTTAACTTAGGGAAAGACAGAGGCATCAAAATCCAAGAAGTACAGAGGACTCCCATTTGATTCAACAAAAACTTACCATCAACAAGGCATATCTTTGTCAAATTCACAACATACTCAGGAAAGGAAAGAATCATGAAAACAGCAAGGGGGAAAAAAGTCCTTAACCTACAAGGGAAGAGAGATCAGTTTCTCAGCAGACCTATCCCTAGAAACTTGGCAGGCCAGAAAGGAGTGGCAGGATATATTCAATGTGCTAAACTGAAAAAATATGCAGCCAAGAATTTTTTATCCAGCAAGGCTATCATTCAAAATAGGAGAGTTAAAAAGTTCCCCCACAAACAAAAATTAAGGGAGTTTGTGATCACTAAACCAGCCCTGCAAGAAATTTTATGGGGGACTCTCGGAGGGCAGAAAAAAAGAAAAAAAAAAGGATCAAATGCAACAAAGACTAGAAAGGACCAGAGAACACTACCAGAAACTCCAACTCCAAGTTGATATAATGGCAATAAATTCATACTTTTCAGTATTCACTCTAAGGTCGATGGTCTAGACACTCCAATCAAAAGACATAGGGTAACAACATGGATAAACCCAAAATTCATCTATATGCTGTTTACAAGAGACCCATTTTAGATCTAAAGTCACTTTCAGATTGAAAATAAAGGGATGGAGAACCATCTATCATGATAATTGTTACCAAAAGAAACCTGGAGTAGCTATGCTTATATCAGACAATCTAGATTTAAAATAAAGACTGTAACAAGAGATGAAGAGGGACATTATATCATAATTAAGGGGTCTTTCCACCAAGAAGATCTAACAATTGTGAACATTCATGCTCCTAAAGTGGAAGAACCCAAATATGTAAATCAATTGATCACAAACATAAAGAAACTCAATGGTAATAATGACGTAAAAGTAGGGGACTTCAATACCCCACTTACAACAATGGAAAGATCATCTAAGCAGAAAATCAAAAAAGAAACAATGGTTTTGAATGGCACACTGGACCAGAGGGACTTAATAGATATAGTCAGAACATTTCATCCTAAAGCAGCAGAATACAGTCTTCTTGAGTGCACATAGAACATTCTCCAGAATAGATCACATACTGGGACACAAATCAGCTCTCAACAAGTTGAAAAAGATCAAGATCATACCATGCATATTTTCAGACCATGCTATGAAGCTCAAAATCAACCACAAGAAAAAATTTGGAAAGATAAAAAAATACTTGGAGACTAATGTACATCCTATTAAAGAATGAATGCACTAACCAAGATATTACAGGGGAAATAAAAAAGTACATGGAAGCTAATGAAAATGATAATACCACAGCCTAAAACCTCTGGGATATAGCAAAGGCAGTCATAAGAAGGTAGTATAGTCTTTCTAAAGAAGGAAGAAATAAAGGTCTCAGATACACAACCTAACCTTACACCTCAAAGAGCTGGAAAAGAAAAACAAATAAAACACCAAGAGAACAGAAGACATGAAATAATAAAGATTCAAGCAGAAATCAATGCTATCAAAACCAACAAAACAAAACACACACACACACACACACACACACACACACACATACACAACCAGTCAAACACATCAATGAAACCAAGAGCTTGTTCTTTGAAAGCCCCTTGCCAGTTTGATCAAAAAGGAAAGGAAAGGACCCAGATAAATAAAATAAAAAATGAAAGAGGAGAAATCACAACCAACACTGCAGAGATACAAACAATAATAAGATAATATTATGACCAATTATATGCCAATAATATGGGCAATCTGGAAGAAATGGACAAATTCCTACAAACATAAACTACCAAAACTGAAACAGGAAGAAATGAAAATTTTGAAGAGACCTATAACCAGTAAAAAATGTTATTAGCAATCAAAAATTCTCCCAAAGAAACAAGAGTCCAGAGCCGGATGGCTTTCCAGGGGAATTCTACCAAACATCTGAAGAAGAGTTAACCCCTATTCTTTTGAAGCTGTTACAAAAAATAGAAATGGAAGCAAAACTTAGTAACTTTTTCTATAGGAGCTTCTGGGGCTCAGTCAGTTAAGCATCTGTCTTTAGCTCAGGTCATGATCTCACAGCTCTTGGGCTTGAGCCCTACATCGGGCTCTGTGCTGACAGCTCAAAGCCTGGAGCCAACTTTGGATGCTGTGTCTCCCTCTCTCTCTGCCCCCTCCCAGATCATGCTCTGTCTCTCTATCTCTCAAAAATAAATAGACATAATTTTTTTTTAACTCCTCTTTCTATGATGCCAGCTTTACGTGGATTCCAAAAGTAGACAAAGACCCCACTATAAAGGAGAACTATAGACCAGTTTCCCTGATGAGCATGGATGCAAAAATCCTCAACAAGGTACTAGCCAACTGGATCCAGCAATACAGCAAAGAATTATTGACCACAACCAAGTAGAATTTATACCTGGGATATAGGGGTGGTTCAATATCTACAAAACAATCAGAGATACATCACATCAATAAAAGAAAAGATAAGAACCACATGATCGTCTCAATATATGCAGAGAAAGCAGTTGACAAAACACAGCATCGTTTCTTGATAAAAGTCCTCAAGAAAGTAGGAATAGAAGGTCATACCTGAAGATCATAAAAGCCATTTATGAAAGATCCACTGTTAATATCATCCTCAATGGGGGAAAACTGAGAGCTTTCTTCCTAGGGTCAGGAACAAGAGAAGGATGTTTACTCTTGCCACTGTTATTCAGCATAGTATTGGAAGTCTTAGTCTCAACAATTAGACAATGCAAAGGAATAAAAGGCATCCAAATCAGCCAGGAGAAAGTCAAACTTTCACTCTTCACAGATAACATGATACTCTATACGGAAACCCCAAAAAATCCCACCAAAAAACTGCTAGAACTGACACATGAATTCAACAAAGTCACAGGATATAAAATCAATGCACAGAAATCGGTTGCTTTCCTATACACCAAAAATGAAGAAGCAGAAAGAGAAATCAAGGAATTGATCTCATTTACATGCACCAAACCCCACAAAATACTTAGGAATAAACATAACAAAAGAGGTGAAAAATCCATACACTGAAAACTATAGAAACTTAGGAAAGAAATTGAAGAAGACACAATAAAATGGAAAAATATTCCACGCCCCTGGATTGGAAGAACTAACTTTTTTAAAATGTTGATACTACCCAAAGAATCTACATATTCAACACAATACCTATCAAAATAACACCAGCATTCTTCACAGAGCTAGAACAACCAATCCTGAAATTTGTATGGAATCAGAAAAGACTCTGATGAACCAAAGCAATTTGAAAAAGAAAACCAAAGCTGGAGGCATCAAACTCTTGGACTTCAAGACATATTACAAAGCTGTAGTCATCAAGACTGTATGGCACTGGCACAAAAAGAGACATATAGATCAATGGAACAGAATAGAGAATGCATAAATGGACCCACAAATGTATAGCCAACTAATCTTTGACAAAGCAGGAAAGAATATCCAAGGAATAAAGACAGTCTCTTCAGCAAATGATGCTGAGAAAACTGAACAGTGACATGCAGAAAAATGAACCTGGACCACTTTCTTACAACATACACAAAAGTAAACTCAAAATTGATGAAAGACCTAGAAGTAAGATGGAAACCATCAAAATCCTACCAGAGAAAACAGGCAAAAACCTCTTTGACCTTGGCTGCAGCAAGTTCTTACTCAAAACATCTCTGGAGACAAGGGAAACAAAAGCAAAAATGAACTATTGGGGCATCATCAAAATAAAAAGCTTCTGCACAGCAAAGGAAAGAATCAGCAAAACTAAAAGGCAACTGACGGAATGGGAAAAGATATTTGCAAATGACATATTAGGTAAAGGATTAGTATCCAAAATCTATCAAGAATTTATCAAACTCAAGATCCAAAATATGTATAATCCAGTGAAGAAAGAAGGAAAAGACATGAATAGGCACTCCAAAGAACACATCCAGATGGCTAACAGACACATGAAAAAATGTTCAACATCACTCATCATCAGGGAAACACAAATCAAAACCACAATCATATACCACCTCATACTTGTCAGAATGGTTAACATTAATAACTCAGGCAACAACAGATGTTGGCGAGGATGCAGAGAAAGAGGGTCTTTTTTGCACTGCTGGTAGAATGCAAATTGGTGCAGCCACTCTAGAAAACAGTATGGAGGTTCCTCAAAAAATTAAAAATAGAACTACCATACAACCCAGCAATTACACTACTAGGTATTTATCCAAGGGATACAGGTGTGCTGTTGTGAAGGGGCACATGCACTCCAATGTTTATAGCAGTGCTATCAACAATCGCCAAAGTATGGAAAGAGCCCAATGTCATTTGTAATATGTGGATAAAACTGGAGGATAATATGGTAAGCGAAATTAGTCAGTCACAGAAAGAAATATCATATGCTTTCACTCAAATGAGGAATTTAAGATACAAAACAGATTAAGATAAAGGAAGGGAAGCAAAAATAAAATAAAAACAAGGAGGGGGACAAAACATAAAAGATTCTTAAATATAGAGAACAAACAGAGGGTTGCTAGAGAAGTTGTGGGAGGGGGTGTAGTCTAAATGGATAAGGGGCATTAAGAAATCTACTACTGAAATTATTGTTGCACCATATGCTAAGTAACTTGAATGTAAGTTAAATAATAAATAAATTTGAAAACTTTAAAATAAAATAAAATAAAATAAAACTCTCTATCACTAGTGTTTGCCACTTTAATTATGTCTTGTGGACTCCTTGCGTTGATTTTTGGGGGAGCTCTCTGTGCCTCCTGGATCTAGAGGTCTGATTCTTTCCCAAGACTAGAAAAACTTTCAGCTATTATTTCTTCAAATAAATTTTCTGTCCCCTTTTCTCTGTCTTCTGCTTCTGTAACCCTATAATGTAAATGTTATGCTTGATGATGTCACTGAGTTCCCTTAAACTGTGTGTGTATATATATATATATATATATATATACACACACAGGTATGTGTGTGTGTGTGTGTGTGTGTGTGTGTGTGTGTGTGTGTGTGTGTGTATGTGTGTGTGTGTATTTGCTGTTCAGACAGGTTTTCCCCCCAGTATTCTGTCTTCCAGCTCACTGATCTTTTCCTCTGTATCCTCTAATATTCTTCTGCTTTCCTCTAGTGTATTTTTATTTCAGTTGTTGAGTTCTTCATCTCTGACTCATTATTTTTCTATTTTTTATTTTCTATGTCTTTGTTGAAGTCTCACTGAGATCCTCCATTCTTTTCTCAAGTTCAATCAGTATCTTTATGACACTTACTCTGAATTATTTATCTACAGTATTGCCTCTCCTTGTTTCATTTAGCTCTTTTGCTGAGGTTTTGTCCTGATATTCCATGTGAGACATGTTCCTCTATCTCATCATTTTGTGTAAGTCTGTTAGTAAGTCAGTTAAATCTCCTGATCTTGAAAGTAGTGGCCTTATGAAGAAGTCTTGTGGTCCCCTGTAGCACAATGTCCCCTGTTCACCAGAACTAAGTAGTTTAACCAGTGTCTCCTATGTGGACTGTGTGCACACTACTGTTATGGCTAAGCCATGTTTACCTTTATTCCAGTCAATTGCAATGACCCATTTTGCCTGTTTGGGACCAGATTTGGTCCCTGTGCTGTTAGGGAGACAGACTTGGGCCACCATGAGCTTGTAATTAGGTGATGTCCTTAGTCAGACCAGATGATGCCTGCCCTCAGCCCATTTGCTGGTTGCTGTGGTCACACCAAACTCCAGGGTACTCTCTCTAGACTGTACTTTGAGAGGCTTTCATTAATGGGTAAATTCAGAAGTCAAGATGCCTTCCCCCAATCTGTCTTCTAGGGTTGCAGTGACCTCAAAGTATAGGGCTCTTTTCCTATGCCTCCCCCTGGGTTGTTTTTGTTGGTAGGTGAGGGTGGCAGTCAGATCAGATCACTGCTGTGGCTGAAGATGCACTGATCTCTCTGCACTGCCAGGTATAAGATTTGTCTGCTGGGGCTGTAGTTGAGCAGGTGTATGGTTATTCCCCTTTGTCCTGGAGCATGAGTCATTGTGGAGTGGTGTTCATAATTGCTAGGGCTGCTTACAGGGTGAGATGAGGAACTGCATCGGAGGAACTCTTGCTGTGTAGGGCAGATTGGATGGGGCTGATTCCAAGGGGCTGGGTGTGTGGTTTTAGCAAGGTTGGTGGAGAGTGTTCTCCTTAGCTCCTGAAAGGGTCCAGCCATCTAGACTTGGTGGAGAGAGAGAAATGGCACTCACCAGTTCTATTGTTCTTGGAAAAGTCTCTTAAAGATTCCTGCCCCTCTAGTATATGTGAGATTAGTAAATAAATCTTGCATAAACCACAAGTGCTTTTGAAACTTTGCTTATGCTCTCTCTTTAAGAGTGGAGACTTAGTTTCCTATTGTGCTGCAGTTCTGCCAGAGCCAGGCCTGCTGATTTTTAAAGTACCTGGATTTATTCTCTGCTGGCCATAAAAATTGGAGTTTATATGCACTGGTTTTAAAAGTCAGGTATTATGGGGATTCAACTTTCCAGTGTAGGCTCCCCATGTGTGCAGCTGGTTTAAGGTCAGCTTCTCTCCATTCATGCTTGTGTTGTCCTTCCTATTTTTGCTTAGCCTTGCCAGAAGTTTGATTCTTGACTATGTCTCCACCACTCCTAGCTTTTTGATGTGGACTCCTCTCTATAAGTAACTGTGGAAAGTTTTTTTCTGCCAGTGTCTTAGGTGGTTTCTGGACTGGTTGTACTGATGTGGCTGTTGTCTAGGTGTGACTCTGGGACAAAGTGATCTTAGGATCCTCTTGCCTGGCCATCTTTCCAGAAGCCTATAAGAATGATGGGTTTTCCCACCTACTGAGGTCAGTGTGTAATAGTATTCTTTTCCCATTTACAATCTTCTCCACTTGGGTATACTGGGACTATTATAATAATCTGTGTAAGAGTATTTGAAATTCTTTACTGAAGACTTGTAATAATTTCAAAAAGGGATTACAACATGACATCAAAATGGTTAAAGGTAAATAAAACATGATCCTTTGCCCAAGGCTTCAAAGAGAAAACATCCAAGGAGTCAGTTTCTTTTCACAGAATACATCTTCTCCTGGGTGGTCCCAAACTCCTTTTTCTCTTCTCCTTTTCTTGGTTTTCTGCATGAATTTCTTAGGAAACAGTACTATTACCCACAGAGAAATGTTTAGTCACTCCCAGTAACCTGTTTTTTTCCTGTATGTTTTTATTAATTTTATTTATTAATTTTTTGAGAGAG
>PJEM01017784.1:9114-20922 GCA_004023845.1 Helogale parvula
CTGGATCTCGTCACACTTTTATATTCTGTAGGCACTAGATATGGGTTTTCATAATGCACATTAAAGCCATCCATATGACAAGCCACCAAAGACAGGTACATTTATAGTAACCCAAAAGAATTTTTTTTTACGCATCAGGAGGGAAGCCTGTGGGATCCAGAAAGCAGTAGTAGGGCAGAACGGATTTTTGCACTCTGAGCCAGTGTGTATCAGACCAGCGGGGAGCCGGGGGATTGGCCAGGAAGTGGAAAATGGGCCCGCTGGAAATAGAAGTAAGAGCAACTCAGAAATCTGGAGAGGGAATCCTCCAGCTGCCGTGGCCGCTGCCATGCAGGACCCCAGCGCAGGAGGGCACAGCCCAGCCCAGGGAAGCAGCCAGGCTCCCCTTCACGGGGGCATCGGGAGTCCTCAGCCTCAGCCTCAGCCTTGTGCCTGCCCGGCTGCAGTACTCCAGGTCCCTGCTGGCTGTCCCTGGTTTAAATCCAACAGAGAGAGGGGGAGGGAGAGAGAGAGAGAGAGAGAGAGAGGAGAAGAAGACGAAGAAGAAGAAGACGAAGAAGAAGAAGAAGAAGAGGACGACGAAGAAGAAAAGAGAGAGAGAGAGAAAGGAGGGAGGGAGGGAGGAAAGGAAGGAAAGAAAGAAAGAAAGAAAGAAAGAAAGAAAGAAAGAAAGAAAGAAAGAAAGGAAGGAAGGAAGGAAGGAAGGAAGGAAGGAAGGAAGGAAGGAAGGAAGGAAGGAAGGAAGGAGGAAGGAAAGAAGGAAAAGGAAGGAAGGAAGAGGAAGGAAACGAGATCATTTTTATTCTTTACCCTCTGGGCCAGGACGGACAGAAATGAAACAATGCACCTGTGACACATCAGTCGAGGCAGGAGGGACTGTGAGGAAAAATAGGGTAGGGGGAGAAAAAGGGGGGAAGATGGAACAGAAATGGAAGTCAGACAGCCGGGCCGGTGAAAGCGGGTGGGGATCAGAGCAGGGAGGTTCCAGCTCATCAGACAGACATTTCGTTTCACTGGAAAATTCGGGATCATCCCATAAACGCCTGGGTCTGGCGCTGAAAAGAACACCAGCAAACCCGACCCTCACTGGCCATCCTACGAAGGACTATTTGGGAGGAAATTGCACGCTGTATCCGTGAGTCCCTGGGCGGCATCGCCACACAGCTGCTGGCCTGAGGCTGCCGTACCTGTTTGGGTCCCAGGATGGTTTTCTTTAACACTCGTATTTCCTCGATTGTTTGGATGAAATATAAAGACAGTGAGTGGGTGGAATTGACTTAACAGGCCCAGTGCATCACCTTGAACCGGAGCGACGCCTTCTTTCCGGCCAGTCCACCTTTGTGTAAGGTCCCTCTTGCTCTGCTGACATGGCTCCTGGGAGAGACACAAGGTGGAGGAGGCTCTCAGGCTTCTAGAAGCTGCGTCCACATCACATCTGCAGGGATGGGCAGGGTGGACCCCGGAGCAGTCCGGTAACACCGGGCCCAATGCCACCTGGGATTTAAAAGTCACCACCACGCCAGCATGAGGAACGGTTTGCAGTTCACACGGGTTCACGGCCGCCCCGCCCGCCTCTGGCCTGTCCCTGGGAGCTCCTTTACCGTCACCAGAACCCGCTAGTCCATGTCCCATCCTCAAACCTCCCGACGCTTCCTCAACCCCACCCCCATCCTCACAGGTAACCCAGGGTCCCAGAGGGGGCCACGAGCCCTCCCCACACACCTCTCCTCTCTGGCCTTCAGTCTCTGGGAAAGACACACCCTTCCTCCTGCCCGTGGCTTTTGGCAAATATCCCCTGGGGAACCTTTGATCCTGCTTCCCCTGTTCTACGAGACCAGCCCCACCAGCCAGCACTTCCCATCTTGCTGATTTTTTCCTCATTTTTTATTTAATGTTTTATTTGGGGACAGGTGGGGCAGAGACCGAGGGAGACAGAGGATCTGAAGCTGGCTCTGCACTGACCGGAGAGAGCCTGATGCAGGGCTTGAACTCATGAACCATGAGATCACGACCTGAGCTGAAATCAGAGTCTGATGCTCAACCGACTGAGCCATCCAGGCACCCCCCACCCCCGCCCCCGCTCCACGCCATCTTGCCGACTTTTCAACCTCTTATCCAGCAGGGCCTGGCTCATTCCCAAAAAGCATGTTCCGATGTCTGTCATCCTGACGGCATATGCTTAGTTTTGAAAAATTTGAAAGTAGAAGAAAGAGGAAGTAGGAGGACAAAATGTGAACTTTTCCACCTCTGCTTCAGGGCGCAGCACACGCGGGCGTGGGGGATTCATATACATCCCAGTGTTCCCACATTCTTTCGTGCGTTTGTTCAGACTTGAAATTCCAACACGCAAGCCTGTATCCTGTCTTACTTAAAATTATGCCCTCAGCATTTTCCCATTTTGCGAAAGTTCTCCATGTAGACATTTAAAATGCAAAAACAAAAAAATTTCCTCTAGCAGATGCCACGCTGATGCTTTCCCTTTGAAGTTACTTAGTTTGGCTGCCATGTTTCTTCATTGTAAAAAACTGGGGGTCGACAATGTGGGTGCGTCACTCTCTCTTCAGTTTAGTGCTTAGGATGTGTCTCCAGAATGGAAGTCCCAGGTCAGAAGGCGGGATCCTGTTTGATGCTCTGGATACTGGTGTCAGATTCCTTTCTAGAAAAACTGGCCTGCTCACACCCCCATGAGCAGCGTCTGATGCGGAGACCGCTTGCCGACATGGCAGCCCATGCCCTCTGCCCATCGGTTCCGTATTCTTGCTGCTCTAACCCCCCCCCCCCCCCGCCCATGTTGACTCTCTGTTAATTCGGGATCTCAACCCCTTGTCTTTTTCATCTGTTACCAGTGTTTCCTCATTTTTGTTTTCTAATACAAAGAAATGGATTGTAGCCATAATCAAAAATATATTGATTTTTAAATTTAAGCTAGAAACTTTGTTTCTAGTTTTCCAAGTTACAATGCATTTAGGATTTTTCCCCCGATAGTATGAGGTGAGGATCTATTTTTTCTTCTAAATAGTTCTAAATAGTCCATGTTCACACTTTATTTATAGGATAATCTCTTCTTCTTCTTCTTTTTTGTACAATCGTTTATATGTACTCTGACTGTTTCTGGGTTATGTCTTTAATTCTGTTGATCTGACTTTTCTTGTGTGAGAAACATTACGATTTTCTTTCCTTAAGTTTTAGAATTAGCATTTTTTTTTTTTTACTTTGCTCTACAAAAAAGACATTTGTGGAGCGCCTGGGTGGCTCACTCAGTTAAGCATTCGACTCTTGATTTCGGCCCAGGTCATGATCTAGCGTTTTGTGGGTTCGAGCCCCGTGCTGGTCTCTGTGCTGACGGCTCAGAGACTGCTTGGGATTCTCTCTCTCTCTCTCTCTCTCTCTTTCTCGAAATAAGTAAACTTTTAAAAAAAGTATTGCTTTGGGATTTTACTTAGGTTGTGCTGAACTCATAAATTCACTTGAGACAAGTTTATTTCTTTATAATATTTGACATTTCATCAGGAATGTGCTATGTTAGTCCATTGATTTTAAGTTTTATTCTCTGTGTCTCATTATAATTTCCAATATTTAATTTTTCCTCAGTGTGTATCTTATTAGTGTCATCTGAGCAAACATATTCCTTCTCCCAACTCACTCTATTTTCTGGTGGGTTTTTCTGGTAAGACACGAAGCCACCGTGCTTCCCACATTTATTTCGTGTTGCTGCCATCTTTATTAATTCATTAAGTCTAAGACACTTTCCATTGATCCTCTGAAGTTTCCTGGTCACAGTATTATATGTATATAAGCAATGGCAGTTTTGCATTTTTAATTCTAACAGCTATTATTTATTGTTTTTTATGTACTTAGAGAATTTCCAGGATGATTTTAAAGGGATGCTAAGTTTTATTCAACTCTTTTTCCAGTGTTCACTTACGCACGTGATTGTGGTTTTCCTTTTAAAGTTGCTAGGCTACATATTTATGTTTCCTGATATTAAATTATCCTTGATCTTCTGACATAAATTTGATGTGAAGGTTACCTTTACAATTTTAATTTTAAAAAAGTTAAAGAATGCAGGGGCACCTAGGTGGCTTAGTCGGTTAAGCCTCCAACTTCGGCTCAGGTCAGATCTCACGTTCGTGGGTTCTAGCCCCGCGTCGGGCTCTGTGCTGACAGCTAGCTCAGAGCCTGGAGCCTGCTTCCGGTTCTGTGTCTCCTTCTCTCTCTGACCCTCCCCTGCTCATGCTCTGTCTCTCTCTGTATCAAAAATAAATAAAACATTAAAAATATTTTTTTAAATAAAAGTAGTTAAGGAATACATTTGCCAGCACTTTAAAAAAATTTTTAATGTTTATTTTTGAGACAGAGAGAAACAAAGCATGAGCAGGAGAGGGGCGGGGGTCAGGGTGGTGAGGGAGAGAGTGAGAGCGAGAGAGAGAGAGAAGGAGAGAGAGAATTCAAGCAAGCTCCAGGCTCTGAGCTGTCAGCACAGAGCCTGACATGGGGCTCTAACTCACGGACTGAGATCACGACCTGAGCCGAAGTCAGACGCTCAACCAACTGAGCCCCCCAGGTGCCCCTCCAGCCTTTTTTTCACTCCAGCTTTATCAAGTTTAGATCTTTGATTAAGCAAGTTTCATCCAATAAATTAAAGCAGATTTTAGTCCGTTTCCATCTTCCGGGTGAGTTTATGTAGCTGGAGAATGTCTTTGAAAACAAGAAATTCACTGAGAGAGCTTTTTAGGTCTGAAGGTTTTGAGAGAGATAAACCTTTTCTAATCTTTTGCATTTCTTCCATGATTATGGATGGTCTTTTGAAGTTTTCTACTTTGAGCAATTTTGTTAACATTTTTAAAGGAGAAAAGTCTTTTGTTAAAAGTCAAAAACTGTCAATACCACAACCTCCTTGTAGGTTTTAATCCTTATTTGTTTTTATACATTTTTCTCAGTTCTTTTTTAAAAAATGTTTAATGTTTATTTTTTGAGAGAGAGAGACTGTGAGCTGGTGAAGGGCAGAGAGAGAGGGAGACACAGAATTGGAAGCAGCTCCAAGCTCTGAGCTGTCGGCACAGAGGTCACACAGCCTCACCCCTGCCACACCTTCGGCAGAAGCAGTCATGGGCACCCTGAGGTCCAGGGGGGGAGGGTAGTAGGGGAGGCAGATTCTACCTCCTGATGGGAAGACAAGGGTCCCGAAGAGTACGTGGGGTCAGAAATGGCACAAGGAGCATTTCTGTAAAATACCATCTGCCACAACCAGGAAGTTTCTGGAACAATGGCAAAAGATATAGTCCTTTTTTTTCCCTCTGGATAGGTGTCCAATAAAACAAAAATCAAACAAAATCAAAGAGCACTTGATAAACCAAGTTCAGGCAGAAATAATCAACATAATAAGCATGATAGATCTCTTCCTACCCATCACTACAGTCAACATTATACACCTCCCTCACCCATTTATTTCTAGAATACTAATCATGTGACCATCGCCACATAGGCCCAAAAGATACACAGACTAGCGAGATTCACAGTGTGCAGAAAACAGGACAGTGTGATAGCGCCGTAGATGTCTATGCCTGTCAAGGCAGGCCAGAAGCACCTGACCACAACCCATGTCCTCCTGGGTAAGTTTCCAGTTACATGGTCCGGCAGGCCGTGTTCTACAATTCTATCTAGAAATACAGGGTAACTCTAGCTGTGGCTATGCGGTGAGAAAGTTTAACTTCACTGAAGACGTACAAAAGGGTATTGGGCAGCCAAAGTCTGGAAAGAGCCCAAATATCCATCGACGGATGAATGGATAAAGAAAATGTGGTATATACATACAATGGAGTATTACTCGGCAATCAAAAATAATGAAATCTTGCCATTTGCAGCAACGTGGATGGAACTAGAGGGTATTATGCTAAGCGAAATTAGTTGGAGAAAGACAAACCATATGATTTCAGTCATATGTGGAATTTAAGATACAAAACAGATGAACATAGCGAAGGGAAGCAAAAATAATATAAAAACAGGGAGGGGGACAGGGAGCTTTACCAGGTTAAACAATGAAGACATCCCCTAAAGGCAGGGGGGGAGGGGGGCACTGGGGACTTTCCAGTGTGAGAAAAAGGACCCCCATGGAGGAGTGTGGAGGGTGTGCTCATGGCTCTTCCTATCAAATCCGCGGAAGCATCCAGGGGACCAAATAGCACAGGGGGGATGTCGTAACACAGAGCAGTACCCACGCCCTCATGGACTGAGGGGTGGAGAGCCGCTCACTTCTCTTTTGCAGCTGGTGGGATAAAATAGAGAAGCCCTAGAGGAAGCAGGGGAGACCCCAGGGTGGCCTACGGAGGGATAAGAACAGCCATTCTAATGACGTGAAAATCATGAATCCAGTACGTCCTGGACACAGACCTTACCACTGAACCCCCTGGGAGGCGGATTCCTTATCTCTAGTCTTTTTATTATTATTTAAAAATTTTTTAATGTTTATTCCATTTTGAGAGAGAAAGAGAGACAGAGCATGCAGGGGGGAGGGGCAGAGAGAGAGGGAGACACGGAATCCAAAGTAGCTCCAGGTTCCAGGCTCTGAGCTGTCAGCACAGAGCCAGACCCGGGGCTTGAGCTCACAAACCATGAGATCGTGACCTGAGCTGAAGTCGGCCACTTAACCGACGGAGCCATCCAGGGGCCCCATCGTTACTCTAGTTGAGAGAGGACTCCTGAGGCTCAGAAAAGCTAACTCAGGTCCCCAAGTTCCCACAGTGGCAGACCCAGGACTGAATGAGGACCTGCCTGGATGGACCCCACCCTACACAGCACAGGCAAATCCTTCCAAGGGGGAATCTAGGCTTTGCATTGACACCTGGACCAGCACCGTTCACTAGGGTCAGAGGCCAAGGAGGTCTTCTTTGTCATGAATTAGGCCACCCTCCATCCACCAGCAGGGTCATTGGGAAAACCAAAGAAGGGAACGGAAGCAGCCAGGTGTGGTGGGCTTGGCTTGGCTTTCTTCCTTTGCATTGTTTCCTTTGCTTTGCTGAGTTTCTCCTTAGAATTCGAGACCAATGTGAGCCTATAGCCTGTTAACCTGGGGAGAAAGGAAGAAGCAGCAGCAAGTCTAAATCAGAGGCTGCAGCCAACTGACAGGTTTAGCGCTGACTTTGTCTACAACAGGCTGCAGACGGGAGGCCTCATGATGTGGGCAAGGGGAGCGTTGCATTTTTGTCTCGTTGCACTTAGACCCGACAGATTTGTCTACCGGGCACTGGGACAAGTCAGGATCAGGGTACAGGGGGTTGATGAGGAGGAATGACACTTCCCCCGGCCCCTTTTCTGTCCCTTCCACCTCCAACAGCTTGGAGTCCAAGGGTACAGCTTCCTAAGAGCAACTTCCGAGCAGACCTCGGCCCGCTCTTCCTTGGTCCTGGCCATCAGTGTGGGGACCTTCTGCGTCAGGGAGCAAGACGTAAGCAAGGAGCAGGACAGAGCTGTCATCCGCGGCTCCAGGAGCTCAGCTGGTACTGGAAGCTTCTCTTTGATTCCGGACCCAGCAGTTGACAACCATGTTGGCTCTTGCCTCACATGCTTCTGAGATTTCGGCGCAGCTTGAAGTGAACTGATAAATATCTCACCTCTGGACTGTCTCCCATAGGGAAGGTCACGCCATCACAAACATCACTTTCTGGGGAATTATTTGCTTGCTGCTTCAGCAGACTAGCTTCCTTGGCACCTGGCACATGGGGTGTGAGCTGTGAAATTTGCTGCATGGATGAGCGGGCGGGGAGATGAAGAGGGTCTCCATGGCCCCCCTCAGGGAAACGAACCGCGTTCCTTGTCTGAAATGTATTTTTCCGCAGCATCACCTGAACTGTTGTAAAAGAGGTTGCCATGACATGTGCGAGTCGTTTCTAAGACACGGAGAAGAGGATGGTGTGGTTAGCAGTGCAGGTGGTTGGGAAGCCCATTCCGGGAGCCTAACCATTTGGGGTGACTCCGGCCTGACCTCTGGACAGCTCTGGGACAGTGGATTACTCACTGTCTCCTTCTGCACCTCGGTTTCCTTCCCAGCGGTGGGGAGAGTCAGAACACTTGCTTTACTTACAAAATAGTAGGACATCTCTAAAAAAACACCAACACTCTACAAAACACGGTTCTTGGCTCTAAACACTCAAAAAAACCCCTTGGCCACTATGATTGCTGTAAAGTACACCTCCTTCCAAATTATTTGTTATGGTTTCAGGTGTTAAAAACAAGACAACACGTTCCAAATGGAGTCACATACGCTAAGCCCCATGTCACCAAATCGAGACGTAACCTAATTACAATTTCGGCTGTCCCCGAAACGGAAGCTTACACCAGTCAGTCAGGAGCCGCTGGTCAGCACCAGGCAGGTCGTCTGCCTGACGGACCCTGGTCATGCCCAAAGGGAAAGTGACCTTGGATCACCAACCATGCTTTTGCCGGTATAAAGTCTCTCAACTGGTAAAGCAACTCTATGCAGCGCCTTTCCTTCTGCTAGACTGCACGCTGCCTGATTTGAATTGATTTTTGCCCGGATAAACTCTTAAAATTTTCAATACGCCTCAGTTAATCTTGTAACACAGTTGCCCGTCGGTATCTGTCGTGTCCCTACTACCTAGTGACAACCTAGTCTCCTGCTTCCAAATGTGGAGGATGTTTCAAAGGAAGAACCAGAATTTAGGGTGTGTCTGTGCGTGTACGTGAACCTCTGTTTCCTAAAGTTCCACAGAACCACTGCTAGGTTGAATTCTACGTGTCCAATAATAATAGTAATCTCTTTCCTGAATACATAACAATAATTGAATACCATGAAGAAATTAAATTTTAATTAAATTTTTATTAAAAATTGATGGGTTCAGGGGTGCCTGGGTTGCTCAGTCAGACATGTGTCTGACTTCTCAGTCATGATCTCATGATCTGTGGATCTGTGCTGACAGTTCAGAGCCTGGAGCCTCTTTGGATTCTCTGTCTCCCTGTCTCTCTGCTCCTCTGCCACTCATACTCCGCCCCCCCTTCTCAAAAATAAAAAAGTTAAAAATTTTTTTAAAAATTGATAGGCGTAGGGGCACCTGGTTGGCTGAGTCAGTTGAACATCTGACTCTTGATTTCAGATCAGGTCATGATCTCACAGTTCGTGACATCGAGCCCTGAGTCAGGCTCTGAGCTGATGGCATGAAGCCTGCTTGGAATCCTCTCTCTCCTTCTCTCTGTCCCTCCCTTACACACACGTGCACACTTTCTCTCTCTCAAAAAGAATTGTTTTTTTTACTTTTTTCCCTAGGAATTTTCAATGAGTTAAAAACCTACAGGAATACATTTGAACTGCAAAGTGACTTCAAATATGTGAAATGCGTACGCCAAGAGAAAAGGCTGGAACATAACCTAGGGTGCTTCTGCCGAGGGGTGAGGTCCGCGGGGGATGGGTGCTGGGTTCTTTGGGCACATCGTGGTGTAACATCGCCTGTTGGCGTGGTAAAAACAGCCAGTGCCTGGCACCGCCGATGTGGCTGAAGTCTCAGCTCCAGGAGACGTCTGCTGTCACCACTGGTCAGGTGACGGCTTCTCTGGTCTCGCGGGCTCCTCTGAGCCGCGTATCTCTTCCCCCTGTCAGAGCGTTGATCACATTATGTTGAGTGGGGTACTCGCGGCCTTTGGCCATCTTATTACAGCTTGTGAGGGAGGCCAAGAGGAGACACGGGTGAAGACAGACTCCTGCAGATGTAGAACAAGCAACTAGGTGAGGTGTGGAAGAGGGAAGAAGGAGGGGAGGGCAGGGGGATGGAAGGGGACCATTTATTCCTCCAGCAAACTTTTTTTAAGTTTATTTATTTATTTTGAGAGAGACAGAGAGAGCATGGGGGAGTGGGGGGCAGAAGAGAGAGGAGAGAGCAAGAATCCCAAGCAGGTTCTGTGAGCTGGCGGCCCAGAGCCAGACCTGGGGCTCGAACTCACAAAACCGTGAGATCATGACCTGAACCGAAGTCGAGAAGAGTCAGACGCTTCACAGGCTGAGCCACCCAAGCGTCCCTCCAGAAAACATGTAAGAGACCTTCAGAAATTTCGGGGGTGGGGTGGTCTACTCGGTCCTGATCTGAGATAAAGGAGCTGACCTTGAGCATGGTCCAGCCAGAGACCTCTCAATGGGACTGGGCTCTGAAAACTTGCCCCGCCATCGGCGAGGTGGTCCCACCTTTAGCGTCCCCGGAAGTGTTAGAAATGCCGCCCCCGCCCCCACCCACCTCATCTAGGGCATCAGAACCTGCATCTTGACAAAGCTGTGGGGTGTTTCGTGTGCATCAGAGCTGACGGTCGGGGTGACTGTCCACGAAGGCAGGAAATGCCAGCCGGGGGGCAGCCCAGGAGGGCAGGGGAGGGTTGGCCAGACAGCCTGGCGGTGTTGGCCATAGCTCCTCGGGACCAGAGAGCCACACAGAGAGCGGGGTTAATGGCTGGCACCTGCTCCAAGGTGAACCAACTCAGTCACGGTTTAAACCATCAAGTCTCAAATGACTGAAAGGTACTTACAGTAATTTAGGCTCTTGTGGTACCTTCTAAATACGATCCTGGCATAATCAAGACTCACTCCCGTTCTGCTGCAGAGGGCAAAGCTTCCGGATTTATTCCCGCTGTCCGGGGAAAGGCCTTCACTGAACTTGACCTCCCCAGAGGGGGAGGGCTGCTAACCTCTGACATTTTTTCTCCACCTTCGCTGTGGAAATCTTCCCCAGACAATCACATGGCCAAGGCTTCCTAGACAAATGGGAGGAGAAACCTCGCCAAGTTTGGAGGGTAAGAGAGGCCAGCTCCTCCCCCATCTCTTACCACTTCTGGAAACTTCTGGGGACTTCCAGAGACAGGATGAAAAGGCGTGTGTGCTGGGTGAACAGCTGTTTTCTGGAGTAATAGGTGCTTACACCCCACTGGCCCCAGGGCCCCACAGGGCAGTGCAGAGTCCCTTCTTGGATTCTGTATCCCCATCTCTTTGGGGGTCCAAGTCAACGGCCACAGCGAGATTCTGCCATGAGCTCTGTCACCGCAGCCGTGACCGAGCAGATAGCTCAGCAGTCCCCTGGGGGCGGGGCTCTGACAGCGCTGAGGAACAGCATGCTTCCTTTCCCGATTTACTTGTGTGACTTTTTTAAAACAGATGAGGAGGCCCTCCTGGGGGCAAGAGAGGTGTGCGATCGATTCATAACATAGCACTTTATCTTTGAAATCTTCATCGTTTCTGTGTCTCCCTGCTGGGTCAAGACCATCTCAGAAACGCAGGTTGGGGTGCCCCGTGTCCCCTGAGCAACTCCTGAGGATGTGGGTTCTGCCAACAGGTGGACTGCTATGTCCCAGTAAGGTGAGAGGTGGGCCGTTCCCACACAAAGCGGGGGGTGGGGGGATGAGGCAGGACTGAGAGGGAGGAGAGGGCACCCAGTGTCTGGCCCCGCCCTTGGCATCAAGGTCCTGTCTGTCCCTGCCCTTGGCATCATGGTGCTGTCTGTCCCTGCCCTTGGCATCACGGTCGTGCCTCGCATGCTTGCACGCATGGCTCAGACGTCTTCGCTTTGTGAGGCAGAAACTCCCTGGGAACCTAGCTTTCCTGCTGAATGTGAACAGTTCCTGAAAACCTGACTCCATGTGGCCTCACTCCTTCTCTGGCCCCAAGCAGGTGGCCCAAGCCTGGGCTTTCCATGAGGCGGAAATACTAAAGGCCAGGGAAGAACCTGGGGAGATTCCGGAAGAAGAGAAAGGTTCGGGAAAGTCAGCCCCAGGGAGTCCTGGCCCGAGGGTGATGGATCCTGGTTAGGTCCTTGATTT
>PJEM01017785.1:5686-20915 GCA_004023845.1 Helogale parvula
GGTAGGCACTGCCACCTGGTATCCTGGGTACCCCCTGGGACCTCGGGTGTGGGAGGAGGTGGGAGAGGGTCTGGGACTGGCACATATTGACCAATAGGTCTGTCCCATAGGGTTGAAAGAGAGTGGGGAGGACCGGACCATTGATTCTGCCTCTAGAAGGAGAAGGAGCTGCAGGGAGCGGGGTGCTGCTGGGGACCTCAGGCTCAGACCTGTGGGACAAGGGCAGGGCAGGTTCTGCAGAACATCCCCCACCTCCATACTCAATCACAACCACCTGGTGGTCCCCGGGACACCAGAGCACATTCCACGACACAGCCCCGTCACACATACAGCATAGGAGGAAGTACACACGCAGCGCACACACCACACAACGCTATCACCGGAAAGTTACTGAGCATAACACCCAGATAGCAGTCACCCACGCGGCATCACATTGTGACATGATGCACGGACACACATTGCATTGATACAATATTCACACCCAGAAAACAAACAGCCTCCTAGATCCCACAGTATGCAGACTCTCACAAGGGCACAGCATAACACAGAGACCTCAGCATGGCCCTTGCACACACCATGCCACAGAAGAGCCCCTGACCGTGCGTTTGCAACACCAGCACTTTGAACGCGGCAGATGTTCAGGAAGCATTGTTATCGCTGGGCACACTGACACTCACACAGTGTTATATGCGGCACTCATAGAGACATTCGGGAACCCCAAGCCCCTGGCTGAGGGTGGGGCAGCACGCACTCGCAGAGGGCTCTCTTGGGCTTGACTTAGCTGGGAGGGCACAAGCCAGGACCTGCCTGGTGCCCTGGTGTGGGAGGGGCTGGGAGGGGCTGCAGGGGGGGAAAGACTGGCTGCCAGCAGGCTCACACCACGCCTCTGCCCTGCCCATGGCCCAGCCATGGGCCCCTTGCCATGTTCACATGCCCCTCTGAGCTCGGCAAATGTTTTCCTTCCGGAGTCACCACAGTACCTGAGCAGCCAGAGTGGCTCTACCGAACTTGGCCTCCACCACTGGGACCCCAGCCAAGTCCAGTCAGGGGAAGGGGGAGAACCCATGTGGCCCAGAGCAGAGGCGCCCAGGGGCTCCAAGAAGAGAGCAGGGCTGGCAGCAGGGGCATCCCTGGCTGGAGACCTCGGCGGGAATGGGCGCAGTGGTTACCTCAGAAGGGAGGAAGTGGGGGTGTGGGCTGGGGAGGAGGTTGCCTCAGACAGGAAGACCAAATGGGCCAGGGCAGAGTGGAGGTGAAGGGTGGAGGGAGAGAACCCATATTGGGAGGTTCCTAGGGCAGGGGGGTGAGCAGATGCGTGCCTCTGTGTGTGTGTGTGTGTGTGTGTGTGTGTGGGTATGTGTGTGTGTCTGTGTGTGCATTCTCTATGTATGTGCAAGTATATTTCTGCATTCAATTAATCAAACCTTTACTAGCCGTCTGTTGTGTGCAACATATGGGCTTTGGGGGTGAGGCCCTGTCCCTGTCTTCAAGGAGCTCACAATCGAGTTGGTGGAGGGGCAATACCTGTGCAAAGGTCGGTGTGATTTGTGTGTATCTCAGGTCATGTTTTGTCCCAAGGGTTGTTATACATTCTGCGGGTCCTTGCCTGCAGGTTTAAGAATATGTCAGGTACAGGGGCACTGGGGTGGCTCAGTCGGTTAAATGTCTGACTTCGGCTCAGGTCATGATCTCATGGTCCAGGAGTTCAAGCCCCACATCGGGCTCTGCACTGGTAGCTCAGAGCCTGGAGCCTGCTTCAGATTCTGTGTCTCCCTCTCTCTATGCCCCTCCTCTGCTCCCACTCTGTCTTTCTCTCTCTTTAAAGTAAATAAACATAAAAAGTTTTTTTAAAAATTAAGAATATAGGGGCGCCTGGGTGGCTCAGTCGGTTAAGTGTCCGACTTTGGCTTAGGTCATGATCTCACAGTTTGTGGGTTCAAGTCCAGCGTCAGGCTCTGTGCTGACAGGTAGCTCAGAGCCTGGAGCCTGTCTTTGAATTCTGTGTCTCCCTCTCTCTCTCTGGCCCTCCCCTGTTCGTGCTCTCTCAAGAATAAATAAAAAACATTAAAATAAATAAATAAAACTTAAAAATAAATAAGAATGTTAGGTACATGTCCTGGTCTGAGCATGGGTCTGGGACTGGGACTGCATAGGGTCCTTTGTGGAGGAACAGGTGTGCATGTGTCTGTCTTTGCAGGTATCAGTGTGCCCATGTGACCAGGTGTGCATCTCCCTGAGGGTAACTGTGTCTTCAGTGTCAGTGTGTGTGCATGTATGACTCTGTACACATATTCAAGTATGTCCATGAGTGTATTCATGAGCTGGTGTATGCACGTGTCCATGGGGGTGCATCATGCCACCTGGACCTCAGCCTTCCTGGAATTGTATGCTGCCCACCATTTAGGCATATATTTGAGCAGAAAAGGGCAGTCAGGGGTGCCTGGGTGGCTCATTCAGTTAAGTGTCTGACTCTTAATCTCAGCTCAGCTCTTGATCTCAGGGTCCTGAGTTCAAGCCCCATGTTGGGCTCTACTCTGGGCATGAAGCCCAGTTTAAAAAAGAAAAGGAAAGGGCAGTCAGCTCCAGGATGTGCCCCCTGTTTGGGCAGGGCTTGACCTGACCTCTGGTCTGCCCCCAGGGAGCCACGTATGCCCAGCTGGGGCACTGCCCCAGCTGATGCCCCAGAGTGGTCACCCATCTCAAGAGGGGCTCTGGACTCTGCCCTGCCTCCTCATGGCGCATGAACCAGAGCCTGAGACTGATGGACTGTTGGACCTCAGCTTCCTGACAGAGGAGGAGCAGGAGGCCATTGCCGACGTCCTGAAGCGAGATGCCCGCCTTCGCCAGTTGGAGGAGGGCCGGGTCAGGTGAGGCAGGGCAGGGGAGCCCAGGAGGAAGGGGCCTTAGGCTCTGGGAGGCTCAGGTGTGCCCTGTCATCCCCAGTGTGCGGCCTGCCAGATATCTGGGTAGTTCTTGTTTTTGCCCATTGGTTGCCTCCGACCTTAACCAGCTCAGCTCATCACCCCCCCCCCCAAGGTGGCTGCACCAGCTCCCTTACCCGCCTTCCCTCTCTGAGCCCCCGGTCATGCACCTAGAGCTCCCCAAATCTGTTTTTAATACCCTCTACGGAAACCTCCTGTGTTTCCTCAGCACCTCGTGTTCCTAAGTGTGGTCCGCAAAGCCTCCCTGATGAGTCCCTGCCAGCCTCCCTGATCTCACCCTCCACCAGTAACCCCCACCCCTGACACACATACACAAAGTGTCCACTGCAGCCACCTAAGTGCTTAGCAGTCCCTGAACACGCCCTTCACTCTTATGTTGTCCCTTCTTCCTGGAAGAAAGAGCACAGTGGCAGAGGATCATGGGACTTACAAGTAGTGTTTGGGGACAGACAGACCCCTCTTAGCTATATAACCTTGGGCAGCTCACCTGACCTCCCAACAACACTCACCTCATCTGTAAAATGGGCCTAAGGAGCACTAGCTCATAGAATTAGGAGGAGGGATTCTGCACATTAGTTAGGTAATGAATGATAATGATTCTCCTTCTCTGCCTGGAGAACTCCAATTTGTCCTATAAGAAGCAATTCAAATGGCACTTCCTGTGGGAAGCCCTCCTAGATTCCCACAGGCAATCCTGGCCCTTCCTTCTCATATCCATCATGGCACCTACCTCATTAGAGTGTACTTATCTACTCTGGGTCTGGTCTCCCCACCAACCTGACCTCCTTGATCCAGAGGAGGGATCGAGTCTGATTTGCTGCAACAGCAAACTTGTTGCGTCCCTGGGTCCAGGCCCAGGGCCTGGCACAGAGGGGGTGGCAGGAATGTTGGTTGGGTGACAGCCATCCCCTCCCTCATCCTCCAGCAAGCTCCGGGCCTCGCTGGCAGACCCTGGGCAGCTGAAGATCCTGACAGGAGACTGGTTCCAGGAAGCACGCTCACAACGGCACCGCCATGCCCACCTTGGCTCTGACCTTGTCCGAGCCTCTATTCGCAGAAAGAAGAGCTCCAGGGGTGAGAGGAGCCCCCCCAGGGTCGGGCTGGCTGCACACAGTCCAGGGCATGGGGTGTACATGGACAGGAAGAGAGGGCCCCTGGTACTGGGTGTCTTTGGGTGGGCACCACCCCTCCTTGAGCAGGAGGTGAGTGAGCATCTTCAAAGGCCAGACCTCCTGAGCCTGAAAGTTCACAGAACTTCTCACCCAGGCACAGGAAACCAGGCTCCAGGCAGCGACAGGGAGGCTGAGGCTGCAGCTGCTGAGGAAGAAGCTGAAGAGGAGCTGGAGCCCAGGTTGGGGAGGGGGGAGAGGGAGGGGAGGATGTCTACCAGTCCCCTGGGGCCTATCCCCTGACAGCCACCTCTCCCTTCTAGGCTCCCCATGAACAAGGCCCCCCAAGAGATGTTCAGCAAGTCTGAGGTGAGTAGTGAGTGACTGAGTATATGAATGAGCCTACAAGGCCCTGAGGTGGGGGTGGGTTGTGAGAACCAGGAGATCCTGGTCTGGACGGCTGTCATCCTCCCCTGTTCGGTGGAGGTATGGACTTGGCCTCTACCAAAACCTCGGAATTCAGCTATTACAGGTGGTGGGGAACTGAGCCCGGTGAGGTCCAGGACTCAGATACTACTGTCCATCTCCTGGGACCCTGGGAGTCAGGCAGGGCAGGCCCTGATGTGAGAGGGGGTGTGAAGACAGGTCCAACTGGTCCTGCAGCTGCTTGCCAGCCCTGCCTTGATGGCTGTGCTAAATCTATCTGGAGTAGCCAGCTGGAGCCTCTGGCTTCTGACCCCGTGGTGACCTCTGACCCCCTTGTCACCAGATCCCACATGACCTCTAGCCCTTGCTTCTTTCAGGAACCTAGTTTTCCCTTACCATATGTCCCCCTAAAGGCTTCGGATCATGAGGAAGAGGCCCAGGCCCAGGAAGGTGAGAGGGAGAGGGAGGGTGTGTATTGGGAAGTAAAATGGTTTTGGGGATCAGAGTCTAAGCGACCCCAACCATCTCTCTCTCTCTCTCTCTCTCTCTCCCTCTCTCTCTCTCCCTCTCTCTCTCTCTCTCATCGCGTGTGTGTGTGTGTGTGTGTGTGTGTGTGTGTGTGTGTGGTCTCCATGGGCCTCCTGCAGCAGCACTAGGGCCTGAATCTGCGGGTCACCAGGGTTGCACACCAGTTCCTCCAAATTCGCTCAGGGGCGGGCAGGAGAGGGCCACGCTCAGCAACCGGTGTCCCTTCCCAGCCCCAAGCCCAGGGGACCCGCAGGTCTACGCGGAGGAGGCGGACCCGGAGCCTGAGCCGCGGCCGCGGGGAGAGAAGCCACCGCCCACCGCAGCCCAGGTAGGCGGGAACGGCCCGCGGCTGCTCCCAAGACCCGGAGCGGATTCTGGGCGGGGAGCGCCCCTGTCCCCGGCTCTGAGCCGTCGGCGGGGAGGAGGAGCTGGGAAAGTGCGGGCTGCTCGGTCACTTCCCCCGTCCCCAGACCCAGGCTGCGCCAGAGATCTTGGAGAACGGGGAGGAGGCTCCGGGGCCCGGCCCCTCACTCGACCGCATGCTTAGCAGCAGCTCCTCGGTGTCCAGCCTCAACTCCTCCACGGTGAGGGGTGAGGGCGAGAGGGCCTGGGGGCGCGGGAGACCGGTGTGGGGCGGGGGGCGCCTTCCCTCCGTAGCCCCGGCCTGGCCCCTGCAGCGCCCTGAGCCCTGCCCGCACCGTCCCCCTGATCTCCACCCTCGTCCGCAGCTGAGCGGCAGCCAGCTGAGCCTGTCCGGGGAGGCAGAGGCGGGCGCGGTGCAGGTGCGCGGCTCCGTGCACTTCGCGCTGCGCTACGAGCCGGGCACCGCCGAGCTGCGCGTGCACGTGATCCAGTGCCAGGGCCTCGCGGCCGCGCGACGCCGCCGCTCGGATCCGTGAGTGCCCTCGCCGCCCTCACCGCCCCGCCCCACCATTCTTCTTGACCTCCGTTTCCTCGTCTTCAAAATGGGAGTATCCGCGTCCATGGGAGGCGTGGGGCTTGAGTGAGGGAACCCCTGGGAAGCGCTGCACGGGAAGCTGTGCTCCCGGCTGGGGCTGGGAGGCCGCCGCCCCGGAGGGGTAGGCGCTGGAAGGGCCCCCCAACTCAGCTCCGTCCTCCCCTCCGCTCCCCCGCCTCAGCTACGTCAAAAGCTACCTCCTCCCGGATAAGCAGAGCAAGCGCAAGACGACGGTGAAGAAACGGAATCTGAACCCGGTCTTCAACGAGACTCTGCGGGTGAGGCTGCGACGACCTGGCGGCCCCCCATTAATGAACCGGACTCCCTTTCCTGCGGGGGCCGGGCGGCAGGGGCAGCCACAGTAGGGTTGCAGGTCGCTCCTATCCTCCGTTCTGCGGGAGGAACGGCAGGGAGGCCCTCCGTCCACGCGCTCTCCAGTGGGTCAGTCTAGTGGTGGGCGTGGCGCTAGTCCAGACCCCCGGCTTAACGCCCTTCGGGGCTCCCCCGGATTCCCTCGAGCAAGGAGCGCGGTAGGACAGAGGCCTGCACTCGCGCAGCGCTGAGCCAGGGCCAGCCGCGGTGGTTCATTAAAGCGCACCTCCTTCCTGTCCCCAGTACTCCGTCCCGCAGGCCGAGCTCCGGGGCCGCGTGCTGAGCCTGTCCGTGTGGCACCGCGAAAGCCTGGGTCGCAACATCTTTCTGGGCGAAGTCGAAGTGCCTCTGGACACGTGGGACTGGGACTCTGAGTCCATCTGGCTTCCCCTGCAGTCCCGGGTGAGGCAGCTGGCCCGCGTGGGAAGGTCTCCCACCTGCACCCCACCGAGCTTTCCTCCAGCCCCCCCCAACACACTCCGCCTTCGGCCTCCCCTCCCCTCGGGGGCCACCTTACGCGCTACCTTACTGTCCCCCTCGGGGGCTGGCCGGCTGGGTGCACCCCACGGTGTGGAGACTCCACCCCCTTGCGGTCCCTTCAGCCTGGGCCCACTCCCGCCCCTGATGAGACCGCATCTCGCAGGCCCCGCCCTCTCCCGACGACCTGCCCAGCCGCGGGCTGCTCTCTCTGTCCCTCAAGTACGTCCCCGCCGGCTCCGAGGGTGAGTGACCGCCCGGCGAGAGGCCGTGCCGGACGGGCCCTGGGAGGAGGGGACCTCCAGTCGTGCAAGGGCGCGGGGCCCCGGGAATGAGCCGAGCCTCTCCGCAGGCGCTGGGCTGCCCCCCAGCGGGGAGCTGCACTTCTGGGTGAAAGAAGCTCAGGGCCTAGTGCCCCTGCGCTCAGGAACCCTGGATTCCTACATACAATGGTGAGGACATTGCGCTTCCCTTCCTCCACCCCCCCCTCCTCTGGAGCACCCCACCTCCTAATCAACCACCCTTGATTCTCCCCTGTCTGATCTTTGACCATGGGGTGGGGGGGGAGGTGTGAAGGGGATGACATGAGCCAAGGCCTGTCGGGGGAAGTTAAAGACACCCTTGAGGAGCTGCATTTCAGAGTGACTGGCTCTTCCATGAAAAGACCTGGAAGGCCAGGTTGTGGGGCTTGGCCCTGAACTTGCAGCTCAGTGGTTTTCGAAGTTCACTCTAGGGGTCTCCTAGGGGTGCCTCCAGGTGGCACCCCACACTCAGAGACTGAAATGGAGTTCAGTGGGTCAGGTTCTGAGCTCCAAGCCCAGATTCCACCACGGACAGTGTTTTGCTTTTACTTTTTGAGCAAGATTTTATCTTGCAGAAAGTGTTCTGAGGCTTTAAAAAGTTTAGAAACTTCTTTGGGGGGCAACAGGGAGCCAATGGAGGTCACTGTGTGGGGAAGTAGCAAGACCTTACTCTAGGGTCCTGTGAATAAGAGTTGTAACTTTTAAAGGCAGGAGGCCTGAGAGGTGGCTGGCGCCAAGGTCCCCATGTTGTGAAGGGTTGAGGCCCCATCTCGGGCAGGAGCTGGGAGGACATGGACATTGTGAGGGAAAATGGGTAGGATTCGGTAAATGGCTGGTGGTGGGGAATGGGAGGGGATAGCCACTTGACTGCCAGCCCACCGCCCCCACAGTTCAGTGCTGCCTGATGACAGCCGGGCCAGCCGCCAACGGACACGGGTAGTGCGACGCAGCCTCAGCCCTGTGTTCAACCATACCATGGTTTACGATGGCTTCGGGCCTGCTGACCTGCGCCAGGCCTGTGCTGAGCTCTCCCTCTGGGACCATGGGGCCCTGGCCAGCCGCCAGCTGGGGGGTACACGCCTCAGCCTGGGCACAGGTGAGTGGGGCAGGGCCCTGGGAAGACCTAATGCTGAGAGGCAGGGGCTCAGTGTGCGGCCTTGGGCACTTCTCTGGGGTCCACTGAGAACTGGGGGTGGCAATGCATAATCTGGGACCAGGTGGGTGTTCCTTGAGACCTGGGGTGCCCAGTGTGACCACGGCCTCCACCCTCATCTGCACATATGTAGGCAGCAGCTACGGGCTCCCGGTGCCCTGGATGGATTCCACACCAGAGGAGAAGCAGCTGTGGCAGACACTCCTGGAACGACCATGCGAGTGGGTGGACGGCCTTCTGCCCCTCAGAACCAACCTGGCCCCCAGGACATAGCTCTCCTATAAGCCCACCAAACTCCTCTCTGGACCTCCATCTCAGGGCCTGCCCTTGGCTAAAACCAATAAAGTTTATTCTAAGGGCAGCAAGGGGCTGATGTCTGTTTGGGGGCGGTGAGGGTGATGTCAGGAAAGGGCGATGGTAAGTGAAGGGGAACAGGTGAAGGAACTTTAGACTAAGAAAGACCTTAGGGAGCTGCTCCCAGGAGCCCCTGTGCCCCCCATTCCTCAGAAGTTGCCAAGGCCCAAGCAAACAAAGGTGTTCTGTTTAATAGTCTTTGCCTGGCAGTACTTGATATGCTTGGGGGCATCTCCATGGTTGATTCTGCTCACCTGGGCCCCACCCTGCCCCCCATCCACCTGGCCTCCTCCAGGTGACTCTGAGTCCTGGGGCAGGTGTAGCAGAGCTGCTCGTGTCTTCTCCATTCATCCATCCTTGGGTCTGGCCTCCTGTCTCTGAGCTCTCATTCAGCCTCCTGGGGGCCAGCGGTAACGGGGGTGGATCCTGCTCGCTGCGCCAAGATGGCTCTCCAGATGCGCCATACCATCCCTCCCCTGGGGAGAGCAGGCTTGGTGTGGCTTGCCAGAATAAGGTCCTGGGCCTCTCTAATACCCACTGTCTGCCTGATGCCCTCTCTCTCCCCAGAGGACACTGGTGCCCCTTTAATTTCCAGGGAGGAATCCAGGCAGGCATGTAGCTGGGGGTCAGGTTCTGGCCAACGTGAAGTCATATGCATGGGTCATCCCATGGACATACCTGATGCGGGTGTAGATGAGGTCATCTCGAGTGGCACAGGTCAATAGGGTATGGAGGGTGAAACTGTGGTTCAGCAGCTGGTTGCGGACAGAGACCCGGATGCAGAAACAGTAGGAGAAAAAATCAGAGAAAGATGTGTTCAGAGACTCAGGTACTAGCTCTGTAGTACTACCAGTATGCTAGGGCAGATAACACCCATTTCGGGGCTGCAGTTTTCTCCTCTGTACCGTGGTGGGGGGTATACTAAGTGCTCTTCCCATACTGAAATTCTCTGTGTGAGGAGAGGGAGAAGAGCTGAAGGATGGGCAGAGACGGATCTTTGATCGTAGGGGTCAAGAGCTGGCCAGCACTCTCTCTCTCACCATCTGGATGGTGCCCGCATCCACATTCAATTCCTGTAGCCACTGCACCAGGCCCTGGTCCACGGTGACAGCAGCTGTCAAGGAGGGGTCAGGTGGTGAATCCAGGGGTACTTGCTGCCAGAAGGGCCTCACACTCGCTGCTAGTGTTGGCCAACTCACCTGGAGGCTCGGAGGCCAGGGCGAGGATTCTGGACTTCTCATTCACCTGCTGTAGAGCTTGCTGCACCAGGGCCTGGCATTCCCGTTCCTTCTCAGCCAGGACATCTCGAAGCCTGTTGGAGAATGCAGAAGGTGGGTGAGCAGACCGGCCTGAGGAGTGAGGGTGAAGCTGGCCCAGAGGCTATGCGCCAGGCCCAGGGGCTTTACCTATCAGTTTCTGCTCGCAAGAGGCCCAGCTGCACCATCAGGGGCGGGGATCCCTGCTCTGGCTCCCCAGGAAGCCGGCTCAACTGGACCGAGGTTTCCGGCTGCTTGGACTGGGGTTCCTCTTCTTTACTTGACTCCTCAGGCCTTGGTGGGACTGCCTCTGTCTCCACCTCTGCCAAGCCAAGTGATTTGGAGTGAGCTCTGACAGGGAGGGAACGCCCATTTGGGATCCCCAAACACGGGGGAGGGGGGGTGAGAAGGTGGGAAGGCGCAAGGCCCTGGGTAGCCGCCAGGCTGTGCCAGTCGGGGATAGGTCCGTTGGGCCACGCCCCACCCGTTCCTGCCCGCCCCTGTCAAGCCTAACCCCTACAGGCCACGCCCCCTACTGGCCCCATTTGTGGCTCGCCACGCCCCGAAGGGTTTTACCCTCAGCTGGCCCTCAGGCCAGCTCCATTCGGTCTACCTGGGACCAAGACAGCCAGTGCTACCCGTACAGCTCGGCTGAGCAGCGAGTCCAGCACGAACATCCAGTGTGGACGGATCTGGCGCCTGCGGAGGATCTGCTTCACCTGGAGAGGGAGAAAGGGCGCTTGGCCGAGTCTCAGATAGAGGCGGGGCTTCAGTTGGAAAGGCCTAGAAAGCCTTCTGCCAAAGGCTAGGCGGGGAGGCGGGCTTGGGGGTGAGGGAGGGGCTGGGAAATTAGGACTGGGTAGATGTCCCTGCTGGCTCTATCTTCACAGGGAAGACATGCAACTTTGCAACATCAAGTCCTTGCACATTCCCAGGCACAGGAAGCTCACTACCACTTATTGGGCAGCCCTAACTGCAAGAAAGCTCCCTCACCGCATCCGGGAAGGCGAAAAGCGGTCCCTGCAGAAGCGCCGGCCCGAGGCCTTGGGCCCGAAGCTGCCCCTGTAGCGCCCGAAGCTCCTGGGCCAGCTGCCGACGGTTGGGCGTGTGGATGTGCGCCCCGAGGCAGCGCAGTAGTTGTTCCACATGATTCCTGCCCAGACGGGGACCCTGAGAAGGAAGAGGGGTTGTAAGTGGCTGTTCCTACTTGAGTTAAGAGAGTTGCTGGTGGGGTGGAGAGACGGAGGGAGGCCATCAGAGGGCTTCCCGTCAGCGCTCGACTACCAGGGCGCCCTGGGGCAGTCGCACCCACCTGTTCCTGCTTCGGGCGCAGATTCTCCGCCAGCATGGGCAGCTCCTGCTCCAGTACCAAGGCCAGCATGGCCCTGCGCTTGCTCTCCTGGTGCAGCAGGCTCAGCCCAGAACTCTCCTCGGGGGACGTGGGCTCCTCAGCCCCGGGTTCCTCAGGCACCCTAGTGCGATGGGGAGCTGAGGGTGGAGGGCGGGTAGCAACTCCCGCCAGCCACCTCCACCCCAGGGTTTGAATCCTGGCTCTTTTAATTTTATGCCTACCTTGCAGGGATACAAGAGATAAGCCTGGCACTGAGGTGGCACAATAAATACAAGTCAGAGCATCTGAGAGGCACCAAATGCCATTCTTGCAGGTGGCTGGAGATGCCCAGGCCAAGGGGTGGGGGGCTTCTTCTGGAGGGAGTACAAGGGCAAACCCGGATGAGGCAAAGCCACTCCAAGACCCTGGGCTCTCACCGGAGCTGGCTGGTGTCTCCATAACTGAGGCAGCGCTTGGGCAGACTGGGTGGGTGCTGAAAGGGTGCCTGAGGGCACGGGAATGTCTGGGACTGGGTGGTCGATTCAGCTGAAGGAGTAGGGCTGGCTGAAGGGGCATCTGAGGGAGGGACATGGCTGTCAGCTGGGTCCCCTTCAGTCTTGTCACCTCCACAGCTCTCTGCCCGCACCCCAGCGTGCCCCTCCCTCCACTGCCGTGTAGTACCTGAGGGCCGTGGTGCCTGTCTGGGAGAGCCAGGGTTGCGGCTTCTCTTCCCAGGCTGCAGGAAGGGGTCCCCCAGCAGTGCCTGAGCACTGGCTCGGAGACGGGGGTCTGGCTCAAAAGTTCGGAGAAGGAAGGTTTGGGCCTCCGCTGACAGAGAAGTGGGCATTGGCGGATGCACCTTGTACATGCCCACCTGGGAAGGGTCAATAAGGGTAGACAAAGGTCAAGTTTAGAGACGTTCAGGGCCCAGTCTGTCCCCACCCGACCTCATGAGTCAGGCCGGGAAGGGTCTCACCTGAAACATGGCAGCTTGCGGGCTCCCCAGCTCATGGAAGGGTGGGCGACCTGTGGCCATCTCGATAACAGTGCAGCCCAGTGACCAGATGTCAGCTGCCTTCCCATACCCTCGTGGGCCCTGGTCAATGATTTCTGGGGCCATATACTGTAGAGTCCCTAGGGCAGGAGCAGGAGCAATAGGGCTCATGTAATGGGGGGAGGATCACTCTATCATCCTCTGGCCACCTGCGCCCACGGTGACCTCTAGCATCCAAACAGTTCCCATCACCTACCCTGGCGGTCAAACAAACACTTGTCCTGAGTTTCCTCACTCATCCTAGGCTCCATCATATTCTGACTCCTTCACCCCCTGTAGGTTCCATCATATATCCTGGACAACATCATCCACTCTGAACTCCGTCACATACTTTAGCCCGTGTTGACATTTCCGGGCGCCATTTCAGGCACTAAATTCACCCTCATCAGCTGTCCAAGCTCCAGTTCAAGATTTTATCACTCACCCCTGGCTCAATCCCAGCCCTGGGTTACATCCCCCATTAGGCCTCCAATTCCATGACCAGGAGAAACACCATTCCCTGGAAGGTCCTAAGAGTTCTTCTGTCCCAGGTCAGCATCCCCACTTACCACCCCCCACCCCACTACCTGTGAAGGTCTCAGTGCAGGGCGTGATGCCTGCCAGCCTCTTGGAGGTGCCGAAATCAGAGATCTTGAGCAGCCCACTAAAGGTGTTGATCAGTACATTGTCCCCCTAAGGAGAGTGACACTGTGCTCAGTGGACACCAGGCTGGGCTTCTGATGGCAGAACCGGACCCTATCTTGGGATTCCATCTCCTAGAATCCCAGCCTGACCCCACCTCTATCAACCTCCCTCTGCGATCCCACTTATGACCCTGGGAGCTAGCCCCTGGTTTGGCTTCAGGTCTGACATTCTTTCCTTCTGTGGGGAGCCTCCTTGATAAATTCCCCACCCTTTGCAAAGAGGTCTGCACTCTGAATTTAAACTGTTAGTCTCTGGGGCACCTGGGTGGCTCAGTCAGTTAAGCATCCGACTTTGGCTCAGGTCATGATCACACGGTTCATGGGTTCGAGCCCCGCGTCAGGTTCTGTGCTGACAGCTCTGAGCCTGGAGCCTGTTTCAGATTCTGTGTCTCCTTCTCTCTCTCTCTGCCTCTCCCCCACTCATGCTCTGTCTCTCTCTGTCTCAAAAATAAGTAAACTATAAAAAAACAACAACAACAACAACTGTCAGTCTCTGTCTGGAGCCATATCTCCTCCGGCCCCCCTCCACCAGTGAGCCAGGGTGGGCCAGCTACAGGGCTTACCTTTTTTCAATTTTTTTCTTTATTTTTTTAAATTATTATTATTATTTTGCTTTTTTAAAAAGTCAGCTTTATAATTTAAAAAAAAGATATAACTTACATACAGCAAAATCTACCATTTTTAAAGCATAATTCAAACAACTTTTGCAAATCTATAAAATTGTGTGACCACAACCAAAATAATATTGAACATTTCCGTTATCCCCAAAGGATTCCCTCATACTCCTTTTTTCTTTTAATCTCGAGAGTAGAATTTAGTGATTCATCATTTACGTAGAACACCCAGTGCTCATCCCAACAAGTGCCCTCCTTAATGCCCATCACCCATTTAGCCCATCCCCCACCCAACACCCCTCCAGCAACCCTCAGTTTGGTCTCTGTATTTAAGAGTCTCTTGTGGTTTTCTTCCCTCTCTATTTTCATCTTATTTTTGCTTCTACAGGGCTTACTTTGATGTCTTTCTTTTTAATTTAATTTTTTATTTAAAAATTATTTTTTAATTTATTTTGAGAGAGAGTACGAGTTGGGGAGAGACAGAGAGGGAGAGAAAGAATCCTGAGCAGGCTCTGCACATCAGCGCCGAGCCTGATGCAGGGCTCAAACTCACAAACCATGAGATCATGACCTAAGCCAAAATCAAGAGTTGGATGCTTGGGGCACCTGGGTGGCTTGGTTGGTTAAGCGTCCAACTTTGGCTCAGGTCATGATTTCACGGTTTGTGGGTTTGAGCTCCGCTTTAGGCTCTGTGCTGATAGCTCAGAGCCTGGAACCTGCTTCAGATTCCCTCTCTCTCTACCCCTCCCAGGCTCACACACACTCTCTCTCACAAAAATAAATAAACATTATAAAAAAAAAGAGTCGGACGCTTAACTGAGCCACTCAGGTGCTCTCTCTCCTTTTTAAGGTTTATTTATTTATTATGAGAAGGAGTGCTTGCACCTGAGCAGGGGGAAGGACATAGAGAATTCCAAGCAGGCTCTTTGCTGACAGCGAACCTATGAGATCATGACCTGAGCTGAAACCAAGAGTCAGATGCCTAACCCACGGAGTCCCCAGGCGCCCCGCTTACCTTAATGTCTCGATGCACAATTCGGTTGTCATGCAGGTAGCTGAGTCCCTGCAGGATCTGGCGGGTGTAGAAACTGATGGTGCTCTCATTGTCCTGCAGGGGTCCCCACACCGAGCGCAGCAAGGAGGACAGGCTGCCTGGTCAGATGCCATCCAGGGTCATCACTGGCACCGCCCCCCACTTTGCTCCCGCCCTCAGCTCTCTGCTCAAGGCCCAGGCACGCCCACACCATGACCCAGACTCCAGCACCACCCCACTGCACTGCGTCAGCTAATTCCAGGCTATGCCACCCACCCACGCTAGGATTCATTTTCCCAAGGGTTCCCCACCCCTTCCTGGCTCCATCCCCGTGCCCCACACTTCCAGTTCCACTGCCATCCCACGCAGGGCAGGTACCTCCAGGCACTTCCTCCATGAAGATCTTGAGGTAGCCGCCCTGGCTGGCGGAGCCCAGGTAGCGCACAATGTTCTTGTGGCGAAGGCGTTTGTGCAGAGCAATCTCTTCATGCAGCGGCTGAGAGAACCTGGGGACAGGCAGGGAGAGAGGAATAGGCGAGTTGGGGCCCCCCCGAGACGCTCACCCAACTCCAACACCTGCCAGGCCACGCCCCCCAGGACCTGCCCCCACCACAAGCCTGGCTCTGACCTTCCCCACC
>PJEM01017786.1:0-20807 GCA_004023845.1 Helogale parvula
CTCACCCAGAGGCTCCGCCCCCCGGGAGAGGCACCCAGAATCAGGGCTTGTGTTAGTTTCCTGCCACAGCGACACCCATTTACCGCCTTGAGGGTCTGCAGGGCAGAGGCCCAGGCCATCTGGGTTCTCTGCGTACAGTCCTGTGAGGCCCAAATCGGGGATGGCTGGCAGGGTGGTGTCCCCTGTGTGGGCTCGGCGGAGGAATTTGTGCCCAAGCTGGTGGGAGCTGCTCTCCCCTGTGACACTGGGTTTCCTTGCCCACCATCGGCGAGGGTTGGTCTCTGCATGTGGGGCCTCAGTTCCTCCTCTTGTCTTCCTTGTGGCCCTACCCTGGCCAGTGGTGGCCTGCGGGGTCTCTCTGACTCCCCTTCGGCCACAAGAAGCTCTCTGCTTGGGAGTCCCATGTGATCGGACCCACCTGGATAATGCAACTTAATCTCCCCATTTTAAGGTCCTTAACCTTAATCACAGTTGCAAATAATGCAATATATCCGCAGATTCCAAGGATCAGGGTGTGGATGCTGGTGGGGGGCATGCTGCCTCCTGGCCACCTCGGTGCTCCTGGCAGACACGGCTGAGGGCTCGTCCCACGTCCTCTGGGCTCCGCCGGTCCCCGCGCCATTCCTACCTCCCCGCAGCCTGCGGTTTGCAGACAGTTCCGTACTCACTCAGGTGACCATGAGGAAGGCCGCTCTCTGGTCTATCTGTTATAGAACTCAGATAATTGTTTAAAAGCCAAGTGGGTGAACATTTGCTAGGAAATCAGGCTCTGTTATCGGGTGATTTTTTTCTGGACCATTCTCCCCATGGGAAGCCTTCTCAGCAGGCCTATGTGGGGCCTTCCACTGGTTTCCAGAAAACCCCAGACATCAGATCCTGAGCAAAGGGTGTGGTTTGGTTCTTTCCCTGGAGGCCCTGAGCCTTCCCTTCACATCCACCCGCTGGACCCGCGGTGTCCAAAGCCAGCAAGGAACACTCCTGGTCCAACCAGACCAAACACGTCACCTGGAAGTTGGCAGTCAGCACGGAGCCAGATCCGTGGTGCTCGGCTGGAGACCTGGTGGATCCGGTAGGTCTGAGATGCACCTGGAGTTTTTTGCCTGAGGAATAAGGCAAGGGTCAGAAAGGAATGCGCGTACGCTGTGGGGTTTTCATTTCATTTTATTTCTCCCTCAGTGGAGATCCCTCCGAGTACAGACAAATAGGCTTCTGTCCCGGGAGAAGGGTCTGTGCGTTCCCTGAGCACCCAGTGCTCTGCACGAGACAAATTGCATGAAGATCCTGAAACCTGCATCTGGCACAAAACCCTGAAGCGTCGCCGGGACCCTGTTGTCCTCCACCCAGAGTGGATGGACCGGTGCCGAGTCAGGAAGTGGCGGCTCTCGGGGGAGCCAGAGAAGGGTCCCAGCCAGACCCAGACTCCTGACCACCACCTTTTGTTGCAGACAAAGCAGGGTGTATCCTGTGGGGCTCAGTGGGGGCAAATGGCTGAGCTTCACCTCCCACAAGGATGTGTTTGCTTCTTCTGACCACACCTGTCCCCTCCTGCAGCCTGTTATGCTCTGTGAAGAGTTTCAGGGGTGGCCCAAGGAGGACAGAGCAGGCTCCACGCACTCATCCTGCCGATAACAGAATGAAGGCTCCGGGAGTCTGGCCGTCTGAACCAGAGCCACACAGCCGCCCATCGACAGAGCAAGACCCAGGACTGACTCTGCCCGTGAATGTGGATCAGCAAAGGCCATGGCCTTTCTTGCCTCCTTGATGAAGGTGGTCAGGGCGCTCTAGAGAGATGGACTGCTCAGTCTCTGGGCCAATGAGAGCTCTGAGGGTGGACAGGGCTCTACCCGGGTGCATGCTTGCAGGAAGGGAGCGGGTACAAGTGCCCTATGGCTGCCACTAGAGGTTGGTTGCCGCTGTTAGTCATTGGAGGGTTTTGAGACACAGGTGGGTCCTTCCAGGTCTTGTCTATTGCACCTGCTCGTATCTACTTGTCAAACCAACTTCTCTCCATCCCTGTACCTCCAACTTGACTTCCTCTCATGTGGACTCCTCCAACCCATGTCCACTCTCCTTGCCCCCTTTCCACACATTTTCTAACCAGGACATGTGATGACATTTAAAAAATTCAGCTAAGATAGTCTCACTGTTTTGCCTATAATGTGAACTGTAGGGCCACCCCCACTCCCCGCCCCACACTCAGACCCTCGGTGACCTCTATGGCCATCTGCCCGTCTTTTTTCTCTCTCTTTCTCTCAATCACTTTCATTAAACACATTTGTACTAAGCTTCTCCTATGGGCAAGTCCCCATTTGAGTTGTAAAATGAAACAACTGGCGAGGTCCAATAGGCCACGTGCAGGCTGGACGTCAGCAGAAGTCGTGGGAACAGGATATCAAGTTTATGGCAGCGCAGCCCAATCCACACCATTATGGAGCTCAATTTTTCCTATTGCGTTTGGCATCCTGCTCTTTTCTGGATTTAGTTTTCTTATTCCTGAAGTGATCTTTTGGTAGTTCTTTCTGGAAAGATTGGGAGGAAGTAAGTTGTTTATTCTTTCTAAAGCTGGAGATATCTTTATTTTATTCTTTCTTATAAATGATAGTTTAGCTGGGTACAGAATTCCAGATTGACAATTGTTTTTTCTTAACATTTTAAAGTGCTTCTAAATGCCATCTTTTATAATAAATGGTCTGCTTTAGTCCAGTTTCTTGTAGGATCTTCTTTTTCTCTTGGATGTTCTATAATTTTACTTCCCTATTACTTCAGTGTGTAATTAATTTTATTTATCCTGTTCAGAAATTGGAGTGGATTTTCAACCTAAAGACTCATATCTTTCACCAGTTGTGGACACTTGGTCATTATCTCCTCAAATATCACCTCTCTCCCACTTTCTAGTCTTTTATTCTGAAACTTCTATTACTGTATTTCAATCCCAAGATTCAATCTCCCCCCTTCCTCAACACCACATTTTAATGTCTAAGAAAATTGGAGGCATCTGGCAGTTGGCAGTTTCTCACAATAGCTACCAGCTCGGCAGCAGCTGTGAAGTGGTCTCCATTGCCTACGCAAGCTCAGCGTGGCCGTTATTTCTGGCAGCAGATGCTGTAGCTTCACTCTCTCAAAACTACAGCTAGCAAAACATTTAAAAACCATTTGAGGAAGGAGTGTGAGTCCTGCTTGTTTCTTAAAAACCTCCCATTGACATCCTCTTATACAGTTGAGAGAGTCCACCCTTGCAGAGTGAATGTCAGTGTTTTGGGGAAGATTCTGGAGACAATAATGGAGCCCTCTTTTGAACACTATAGTTATTATCACCTCTCTCAAGAACCCAGAGCGTTAAACTGTTTGGGGAAGAGTTGGATGTTGTCTGATTTCTGTTGAAAGTGATTGAGAAGTAAGTGTTTGACTCTGAAGGTAAGGAGGTGGAAGACAATCTTAATTTTTTTTTTTTTTGCTTATACTTTCTTTTCTATAGATGCATGAGCATTTTACTAAGTCTATATAACTCATAAAAAGCTTTTCCACTAGGTAGAAAATGTAGGAAATGAGCATTCCAAGTCATAAGAAAACGAAGTTTTAATTCCATTGGAAGCATGATCTGTGCTACAGTGGACCCTAAGATGTTGATGCAGTGTCCAACCATTGATGTCTGAGATTTGATAAAATGTGGTGGATGTATTTTGGAGTTATTCACCTTAACTTCTTACTCTTTTTTAAAAATATGAATGATCCTTTTATTGTTATTATTTTTAAATGTTTATTTACTTTTGAGAGAAAGACACAGAGCATGAGCAAGGGAAGGGCAGAGAGAGAGGGAGACACAGAATCTGAAGCAGGTTCCAGACTCCGTGCTTTCAGCACAGAACCTGATGCAGGGCTCGAATCCACGAACTGTGAGATCATGACCTGAGCTGAAGCCAGACGGTTAACTGATGGAGTCTCCTAGGCACCCCTAACTTTTAAATTTTTATGTCTTAATTTCTTATTTCTTAATGTCTTCTTTATAAAAATTCTTTCTCTTTTCACCTCACAAGCTTATTTATTTTAAAATCTGTGTCTAACTGCTCCATAAACTTAATTTTATCTTCTGTGTACTCATGTTATTTGTCAATTTTGGATTTTGCTCGTTGGTTTTTCTTTGCACTCAATGTCTATGTGACTTGAGGGTTTGGCTTGCAAGTCCTTCTGAACCATGGGTTTTTTTTCTTCTCCTCTCTGCTCCCGTGAGTTCGTTGCTTCCCATCATCTGGATTTCTGTAGGACTCCACAGGGTGTGGGCTCCATGCTCAGAACCAGGGCTCCGGACAGCGCCCAGGGCTCCCGTCACTCCAGCGTTTGGGAAAATGCTGCAGATCCAAGGAGCCTGGTGGCAAGGCTGTATTGTGGCCACTGCATCCTTTGATTCACCGCTGGTAAACGCCATGGGGGCAGAGCAGTAAGCCTGGTTCTTACAGGGTAATTCTGATCCCATTGCTTCTCAGGGGTGGGATTCTCACACCTTTCCCAACAGCATTCCAGTCCTGTTCTATTCTTGGAAACAGTTACCCATTATTAGTTATTTGTTTGTTTTAGCCTGGCTACATCTCACTTACTTTCTCTTCTTTTATACTGTCCACCACTGTCCTGTGTTCAGAGCAGACGTGTTAAATACTAGCGGAGTGCCTGCATGTGTCAACAGCGGACCGTCTCCTCTCCACAGCACTATCTAGCCACGTTCCCCTCATCTCCTGAGGGGTTTGCCTCTTGCACTAGTTTGAGAACCGGGAGACAAGTGCTGGGGCTCCTTCACCCTCATCCTCAGGACCTTGCACTTGGCCTGGAGCCCAGCCACCATTCATCCTTGCAGGACCGCCTGGGAAGCCCCACCTGGCAGAGCAGAGCGAAGACCCGCTTTGGGCAGACGCAGGTCTGGATTCAGATCCTGATTGGAACCAATCAGTGTTCCCCTTGGACCCTTGGCTTCACCATCAGCTGTGGGTTGATAGCTCCAGGTCGCTGTGAGGTTAGGTCTGGCGATGCGCTTGGCCGGGGGCCTGGTTTGCTGCAGGGGATCCAGACAGACCAGATGTTGTTATCGGTGGCTTTGACCCTCAGAGACTGGAAGTGACAGTGTGTAAGGGAACACGTTAAGGGGTTATAAATGAGTCCACAATGAAAACCCGTGGGTGTGGTACTCCAGGAAGTATTCGTGTCATCCTGGATGTGCGTGTGTGTGTGTGTGTGTGCGTGTGTGTGTGTGTGTGTGTGTGTGCGTGTGTGTGTGTGTGTGTGTGTGTGTGTATGTGTGTGCGTGTGAACACAAGGATAGCAGAGCCCCGCCCAGAGCCCTCCTTATGCAAAGACTGGAAGCAGGTAATTAGAACCAACCGGTTTTCAACGTAGCGCAGGGAGAAGCAAGGAAACAGATCTGGGTAATTTATGCGAGTCTGTGTTACAATCTGTCCTTATGAATATAAATACCCTTGAATGTGGATTGTCCTTGATAATCGCTTGCAATGTCATCTTTTTAATGAAAATTAAGTGCTTCAGGAGCACTAAGTAGGAGCTTTGCTGACACGTTTAATTGCCGCGCTGGGAGAAGATGGCACCTGGGAGGGTTGGCTGAGGCTCCGTCTAAAACCATGGGCCCATTAACTTCAAAGAAGAAAATATTTTCTGAGTTCCTACTGCCTAATTGTGCTTCCCTTTATTTTACCTCAAAGGGATGTGATGAATTAATTATGACACAATCTGTTTTCAGTCCAGGCTTCCATGTGACATGTTATGTGGAGCCGGCGCCCAAGTCCCCCGCGTGCGGGAGAGTCTACGTGCGGGGTGGGTGTGGGTGTCTTCCCAGCTCGGCTCTCTCCTGATCGTAGACTGGGTCCCACAAGGTGCGTCAGATCCAACACGGGGAGGTTGCCAATGAACAAAGAAAGACCGGAGTGTGGACCCCATCGGGGGAGCGAGAGTCACGTTGCCTGATCTTGAGCTCCGGTGGTGACGTTCACGGCACGGGCTTCTTATCTGTTGACTGGGACAGCTCTTCTCAGCTCTGACAAGGAGCTGGAGCGTTGGTTACAGGAAAACTTCTGGATTGATCTTCAGCCGATGGTCAGCCCCAATTAATGAGGTCTCACTGTATTCAAACGTGGAGGTTTAGGTCGGTCTGTTTTTCTGTTTTCCTTCCTTCAACTTCCTAAAAGGAAGGCTTTGCAAAAGGGTGAGCTCTTCAGAAGCAGCCGGAAGAGGAAGCAGACTCACCTGGTAGGGAGTGTGTGTGGAGGTGGCTCCAGAGCCAAGCCGGTCACACGGCGCCTGAGGACAGCAGGCCCGGGGCCAAAGCCCCCTGCTCACCCCCGGGGCCTCAGAACGTGACCGTATTTGGAGATAAGACCTTTAAAGAGGTAACTGATGTAAGTGAGGTCATTGGGGTGGGTGCTTCCAAGAGGGGGAGTTTGGTGGACGCACACACGGAGGAAAGACACGGGAGGGAAGGCAGGAGTCAAGGAGGGAGCCGCATGGGAGGTCATGCCCACAGCGACCTTGACCCCGGACTCGCAGCCTCCAGACCCGGGAGGGAATAAACCCGTGCCGAATCAGGCGCCAGCCTGCGGTGCTCTGTCCAGTATGTAGCCTGCGCTGTGTGGCACATGGAGTCGTCACAACAACACGGGGAGGAGACCCTGGCCAAGAATCCACGGGGGCTCGGACATCCCCACGTGCCTTGTCTGAAGTAGCTTTGTGCACAGAGTGGCCAGTCTGGAAACGACACCCCGGTGCACCGGTTCATGCGACGTGCACTTTAGTCAGGATGTCTTGAGGGCTGGCGGATGGGTGGGGGGCAGTCACGGGCCATGCACGTCCCAGGGAGCTTGAGGGAGGAGAGCACATATTTTGAGAGACAAGGATGTGCTGAGAGGGATTCCAAACATGTTCGGGGGAGATGCTCCTGGGGTCTCAGCCCCATTTCCTCTGAAAACATTATTTGAGGGATCAATGCGACATTTCTTCCATCAAAACCAAAGAAATACATGACCTGGTAACACTGGTGAGCTCTGGGAGGCAGATGCTGGTGTGTGGTGAACGCTTCTCTGTGCGCCTCTATTTTTACAGCTAAATTTGGCACTTTCTTGTAGAAAATTTCAAGCATAAGCCCAGATGGGCCACCACCAACTACAAAATCACTTACCCGGGCACCGCCAGTCCTGTTTCTTCCACACTCCCGTCTGCTTCTGCCCCCTCCCTGGGCTCATTAAAAAATATTTTCAAAGTTTATTTATTTATTTGAGAGAGACAGAGACAGGTGAATGAGGGAGGGGGAGAGAGAGAGGGAGAGCGAGAATCCCAGGAAGGCTCCACACTGCCAGCACAGAGCCTGGCATGGGGCTCAATCCCATGGAATCCTGAGAACATGACCTGAGCTGAAACTGAGAGCTGGACGCTTAGCAGACTGAGCCCCCCGGGCTCCCCAAGGCACCTTTCCTTTTTCAAAATAACTTTCACACCAAAGATGGGAACCATATAACAAGCCACGGTTCCCAGACTCTTATCCGTGATTGATTCAGTAAAGCACCTGCTGTGTTTAATGTTTTAAATTTTTAAAAAAATGTTTATTTATTATTGAGAGACAGAGAGAGACAGAGCATGAGTGTGGGAGAGGCAGAGAGAGAGGGAGACACAGAATCCAAAGCAACTCCAGGCTCTGAGCTGTCAGTGCAGAGCCCGAAGCCGGGCTCAAAGTCATAAACCGAGAGATCATGACTGAGCCACTCAGGCGCCCCTGCCATGTTTAATTCTTGAAACAACCCTGTGAGCTCTCAGTGTCTCCACTTCACAGGCGGGGACACAGAGAAGGGGGAGTGTTAGTGCTGGAGGTCAGGGGCAGGCTTGGAGCAGGGGCGAGGGGATGCGGTGGTGTTTTGAGGTGTCCATGTGTGGCCGAGGGATGCTGGGAGGCCGGGTCTGCAGAGTGAGATGTAGACGGGCTGGCAGGTGACCTGGGGGCTGCAGAAGTGCCCTGGAGCTGAGGAGGGAAGGATCAGAGGGAGCGCTCTGTTCCCATAAGCCAGATGCAGACGACGGCAGCAATGGTAAGAAAACCCCATGTTGGTCTCCTGTCGCTGCTGCAACAAATTTCGGTGAATTCAGAGGCTCAAAACAGCACACGCGGACACGGAGGCTCTCACGGCTCTGAGGTGGGAAGTGACGCAGGCCTGGCCGGCACCGCGGCTCCCGGTCTCAGCAGCCGAGGCCACCAAGCTGTCCGCCGGCCTGGCCGCCTCTCCGCAGCCGCGGGGGAGGGGCTGGGGGTGTGCACGACTCGCTTCCTTGTGGTTGCGCCTGCTGTGTGGCTCCCAGGGGCTGCCTGGGTTCCTGGGTCTACACCCTCCCAGCAGGTGAGTCCCTCTCACTCTTACCTTCTTCTAAGTCCCGCCTGCACCCCATTTCTCCCACTTCATCCGGAGAAGGTTCTCTGCTTTTACAAGGGTCTTTTTGATTCAGTTGCGCCCACCCAGAGAATCCAGGATCACCTTCCTCTTGGAGCGTCCATGACCTCAATCACATCTGCCAAGTCCCTCTGCCGTGCTTTGCTCAGAGGTGGCACATCTTTGCGGGGACATTACTCTGTCTCCCACCGGCTTAGAGCATAACCCGGGGGCGGTGCTCGCTCGTCCCTCATTTACTGAGCTCCGGCTAGGGACCGAGTTCACACCATGCTGACAGGACAGTCCTGTGGTCACGTGTTGCCCAGCCCAGGGACAGCGGGGAGAGGACGGAGGGTCCCCGAGGCAGAGCGGGCGCCGTCAGGGACCAGGCAGGGCGCACGGAGGTGAGGACTGAGTCCCTGTCGGGGCTCCGCTGAAGAGTGGAGTGTCCTGGGTGCCTGGTCACTCAGTCAGTTAAGTGTCCGACTTCGGCTCAGGTCATGATCTTGGGGATCTTGGGTTCGAGCCCCAAGTCGGGCTCTGTGCTGACAGCTCGAAGCCAGGAGCCTGCTTCAGATTCTGTGTCTCCCTCTCTCTGCCCCTCCCCTGCTCGTGCTCTATGTCTCTCTCTGTCTCTCAAAAAATAAAATAAAATGTTAAAAAATTAAAAAAAATAAGAGTGCAGTGTTTTGGACCCGCCCACGGGAGGGATCCCGTGTGATTTCAGTCACTGCTGCCTGACATCAAAGTCGAGGGCGGTTTGCAATAGTTCCAATGTTTTCCAAAGAAAAACTGATTTTAAAAAGGAAGACCGGCTTTGGTTAAAGCTGGGGTTACAGAAGGGCTGGAGGCCCCCCACCTGACTGGCAGGGAGTGAGGAGATTGGGGGTGGGACCCCCGTACGCACCCTGGAGGCTCCTCAGTGAAGCCACACCCCTCAGCACTCAGTTTGAAAAGCAAGGGAAACTGAGGTCAGGAAATTCATCCGGTCAGCTAATAACGACCAGGACTCCTAATCCAGTGCTCCTTCCCTGTGCGGAGCCAGCCATGCCGTGTTATAGCTTCTGTGGCCGTGACGGGCCGTGAGCTCAGTGAGCTCACGTGCAGACACGGAGGAGCTGCACATCTGGTGACCCTCTCTCTCCTCCCCACAGCCGATTTTCGTCTAGTCTCCTTCCTTTGTTCCGAGACCTGGCGACACGGACCACACGGAGCCCCTTGCAGAAGATTTCAGGGCTCTTTCCCTGAGACCCTGGCCCGCACGGGGGATCTCTCCCCCTCGCTCTTCCTCTCACAGAGCTGCCACCCCGCTTGCTTCTGCAGGTTTGGAGGAGGGTAACGTCAGATTGGTGCCCGATGGGAACGCCCAGCTCTGTGCAGAGACACCGGTCTGCAGGCTTGCTCTTTGGAAGGAGATTTGCTTGACGCTGGGTAGACTCACTCTACTAATGTCCCTTCTGTGGCCCATCGGCTCAGCATTTCCTGCCTCCCCGCTCTCCCCGCTTGCCAGGGAGACTCAATTCCGTCCTGGGCTGCACACAGGGCAGATTGATGGGACCTTGCAGGCTGCCAGAGGCTGCATCAGCCAGATGTATCAGGGCCCTGGGGGCGCAGCCGGCCTGCTTTCCCGACCCCGCTCCTCCTCCCCACCCCCTACCCTGCCCTCTCCCTCTGCATCTGGGGTGCTTCACAGATGCTCTGGGGCCCTGGGCCCCACAATGGTCCATGGGGAGCTGGGATGCTGAATCCTTGCTGGAGGCTGTGCTCTGCTTCCCAGAGGAAACTCAAGTCAGACGTCCTCATTAGCTGAGGCCACTCCACCTGCCGCCTGCCAGCCTGCATGGCCACGGTCAGCCCCCAGCGGGAGGGCACGTCAGCCCCAGCCAGGGGGTTCTGCTCCCTTCTCCGGGGTCTCCTGCAGGGTCAGAGAGCCCCCGCCCCACCTTAGTTCCAGCTGGATGGGGGTCAAGGGAGGACACGTGAAGGCAGGAATCAGGGTTCCAGGAGTCCAGGGGGAGTGGTGTGACCCCAAGGTGGGGAAGAGGGTCGGGCTGCCCTGCCGGGCTTGGCTGCGTTCTTTACCTTCTCCTGCCCTCTGGTCTGCAGGTGGAGAGAGGCTGCCCCCCCCCCCCCCCCGCCCCCACGCTGGTTCTGAGAATCCCGCCCGGACAAACCCCTGGGGCCTCTGAGCAAAAGTTAGCTGCTGTCATTCATATTCTGACCCTTCGTTTACAAACGTGCTAAGTGCCCCCATCTCCTGGGAGGAAGCAGTTTTCCTGGAGAAGGTCTCTGAAACCCTGTGAGCTCCGTTTAAGGAAACCTGGTTAGGGAAAATGGTGTTTCCTGGTCACCGATCTCTGGAAGGTTTGTCTCCACCTGGGAGGAAAGATTTCTGACGCGCTGAAGTAGAAAACAACAAAACTTACCTCCTCAGAGAACTTGCGGACCAGGAAGGATTTGTCAGGGGCCTTTTGTGAAGAGCTGCCAGGAGCCAGGTGGGGAGGGGGTGGGAGAGGCGGGGATGGGGGACTCAGGCTGGGCAGGTGATCAGGGGTCCAGGACACCTGCCTGGGAGTTGGGGTTCACTGCAGTGCCCTGCCTTGGTTCACCTGATCCAGCGAGTTCTGGGAGGGTCCCCCTTTCCGACCCCCTGCTCCCTCCCCCCCCCAAGTTGCTTCAAAGTAGCAGCTGGGGCAAGCCCCCAGGCCTTCCCCCCAACACGGCCTCATGGTGGGGGCGCTGCCACCTGGTGGCCGGCACTGCACACTGCAGGCCCCCCATGCCCAAGCTGGTCCGGAAACCACAGGAATCCCCCCCAGCAACCGCATCCCCACTGGCCGGGTTTCAGGGACACTCATCACCGTGGATCAGGAATGGGTCCCTTTTTGTGTGTGCCTGTACCACCGGGGAGCCTGATGCGTTGGGGTCCCTGTGCCCAGGGCGCCCCAGGCCTGCAGGCGACCCTCCCTCCTCCATCTGCCGCCTCCCTCCTGGGCACCAGGTCTCCATCCCCTTGTGGGACCCCAGCCCACCCTTCTCCATGCTCCACCACCTAGTCAGCTGCTCCAGGTCCCCTCCCGGGGTCAGCCCTTGCTGCCGCTGCACTGGGAGCCTGGGTCAGGGTCTCCAGGACCCTGGGCTTTGGACGCAGGGCCTCTGATCAGCTGAAAAGGCCTGCGCTGCCCTTCCGTCCTCCAGAAGGAAAACCTGCTTCCAACCTTGGCAACCGGCTGGAGCCTCCTGCTCGTCCACACGGATCTACCGCAGAGCTGACTTCTCTGGAGCATCTGCAGTGGCTTCGTGCTTCACACCCTCAACTAACTGGTTTGTTTCCTTCCCGGCCTGGGAGGGAGGGGCTTCAGGGGCCTCCCGGAGGAGCAGGGCACCGGGCAGGACCGGGAGGGCAGTGGACGGGGAGCCAGGATCCCTCGCAGCCCTGCCCGGCCGGGCTCTCCGCTGGAGGGAGGGCTGGAGGACTTTGGGTGAGGAGCGCGCTCTCCTCAGCCCAGAATCCCCTGGCTGTGGTTTGGGGAGGGGGCTGGGGACTTTGCCTTTCTAGCAAGTTCCCGCACCGATGATGCCCCCAGGATCCCGCCGTGAGGACCACACATACAGCCCCCATGGCTCTCACCTTTGTGGCTGGAATCACCTGGGGATTCTCAGTGCAGATACCTGGTCCCTTGCCGGAGACGCCACGTTATTTGGCAGCGTGGGGTCAGGCACTGGGACTGTGGAGGCTCCCCGGAATGTCCTAATGAGCAACCAAGGTCGAGAGCCGTGGGTGTAGTTCAGCCCCTTCATTCTGGGGAGACTCAGATCCCCCAGAGGGGAGATTTACGCCTGGGTCATAGGGCAGGAAAGTCCTTTAGGGACAGGGTCTTGGGTTGGTGCCAGCTTCAGGGGGTGGCTCTTTGGGGTGCATCTCTGTGCGTGGCCACACGGGACCTGGAGGGGGTGACAGAGGTGGGGAGGAACCGGGCAAGAACCAGCCCATGCTGAGGCCAGGGCAGTGATCTTCTCTGAGGTCCCAGGGTGACCTTGACCCTCTGCCATCTTGGCCATGTTCCCTACCGGGCGCCTCAGTTTCTCCTTTGGCACCACGATGGCACTCAACCCCTGAACTCCGAGATGGAGAGCATGAACCTGCCACTCCAGTGTCAAGCGTTCTTACCATCCTGATGCCCTTTCCCATGGGGGATGGGGTCAGCTGCATCTGCATCGATGCTGCCTCTTCCGCCTGGCCAGGGGGCCACCCCGCCGCCTGCTCCTAGCAGCTGACCCCACACGCCTGGCGTACGCTCTGAGCCATTAAACCACTCACTGTGGCGACACCTGCAAACGCTCCCCATGGAAATGTGGTGTGTCGGCCAGCTCGGACCATAAATTATTTAGTGAGCCACCTCCCCACTAGTTAAAAAGAGGGAGTGCTTCCAAAAAGAACGAGATAAAAGGCCCTGTGCCGGAACATTCCTTTCCTATAAGTGTAAATATTATAAATAAACACACCTCGCAATCCATCCGCCCCTCAACCCAGGTGAACTCAGCCATGAGAGGTTTGAGTCCTGGGGGCCCCTGGGAGCCTCTCTCCGCCCCACCCCGGCCTCACAGAAGGAAGCTGGAGGCTTTGCGAGCGGTGGATGCAGTGAGTCTAGGTGCTGTTACCCTAACGAAGGGGAGGGTGACCTACCAGGCTCTCCCCAGCCACACGCGTCCTTAGGAAGGGTGTAGGGAGGAGTGCCAGCTCTCCCCTCCCCTCCCCTGCGCCAGGAAGGCAGAGGCGCCTCGCTTGTTAGGGACAAAGCCCCTTTCTTTTCAGGGGCTGGGAGCTGGCTCCTGACAGCACGGGGACTCTACGGGCACCTGCGTCGGTGGGGTCTCACCGTCTCCCGCTGTCCTGTCTGCTGGGCTCCAGCCTCCTTCAGTAATGTCATGGGACAAGCTGGCCACCCGGAGGGGGGGAAGGCAGCTGTCCTTACGTCACGGGAGTCCCTCTGCCCACCCGCCCCTCACGCGCCAGTGCTCTCTCCTGAAGGCCTCTCCCCCACCCCCACCCCATCCCATCCGCCACCTCGTGGAGCCTCAGCACCTCCAAACACACTCTCTGCCTCCCAGCGGAGGTGAGCAGTGTCCTTCGAGGTCCCCAGCGAACGAGGGCCTGGCTGGCCGATGCCCGGGGTCTCTGGCTGGCCTGGGTGCAGTCTGTGCGTGAGGCTGACCCTTCCTGCTCCCGAGGCGGCAGGAGCCACAGAACCTTGGGGTTCATGAAGCTTGCTGCACGGTCAGAGGGTGACGGTCCAGACTGCTGTGTGATTGGTGGGTGGCGACCACACCCTGCGCCTTGGACTTCGGTGCCTGCCATGGCTGACATGTCATCCATTGCGCCCCGGTGGCCGTGAAACAGCGTGTGCACACCCAGACCCTCCCATGGCTCTCTCTACCACACACTGAGCCACCAGGGAAGGTCCCCGGGAACTCTGCGGTGTCTGAGCAGAGCAGTGTCCTTGGCCTCACTCGTGATGAGTTGTTACCAGGTCCTTGGCACAGAGGACAGGAGACTGGACCCGGGATTTGGTGGCTCAGGGCATGGCTGCTGGACATGGGTCTGAGGTCTTGGAAGGGGGGCTGGTGCTCACCCAGCTGATCCTGCCATCAGGTCCTGTCGGGACAGAGCTTAGTGGCCCTGGGATGGCAGTGATGACGGTCCCACTGGGGCAAGGACCGTCAGGGCTCTGCTCCCAGAGAGCAGACATCAGGACTGTCCACCAGAGCTATGACCCGCGTCTAGGGGTGCAGACCACAGCCATGGGAGGAGAGGCTGCTACAGCGTTTGCCCCGTGTTTTGGGGCTCCCTGCTGGGCAGGCTGTGACCCCAGACCCTAAGAGCCAATCACCAATGATTGGAGATCAGATTCCTCTTCCCCATTCTGGGGACACCTCTCTCAAATATGGATGCAAAAAACACAGGCTTGGCCATGTTAGGGAAGGAGATTTTCTGTGAGCATTGAATCGGGTGGAGCGAACAGCGTATTCAAGGTAATGAACGCAACAGGCTTGTGTCAGGAAGGTCCCCATGGCATGGGTGGTAATAATGTCAACGTTAGCAAACGTGTGGGTGATCTTACCATCGACCCAGGGCCACGGGGAGCCTGCTGACAGCTCACTTGGTCCCCCAACCGCGAGTGACTCGCAGCAAACCCTCTGGTGGAATCAGGAAACCTAGCATCAGAAGGGCAGCCCCTGGGAGGAGGGGCTCAGCGTGGGAAGAGGTCTGGTGGGACTGGTCCCGACCCCGGCGTCCCTAGTGCCTGACGTCTTTCCTGCCAGATCGTCAAGCCATTATTAAAATTCATCAAAAGTCCCAAAGATCCAGTTTGGCGAATTTAATCCTATGCGTCTGTTTTCCGTGTCCTGTCGCATTTCAAAGGGCGCATGACGAGAGGCGTCGATATCTGGGTTAACGCTGTGCTCTCTAAAGCAAAAATAAATTAACCCTCATTTAATGACCCGCTTTAAGAGTGGGGATAACTATGTTAATACGCCATAAAAAAAATCTTAGTGTGTGTATACACAAGACCCTGGAAAATACATTAAAAATTAATTACAGTAAAATCGATATGATTAGAAGCAAAAGTCCTTTATGCAAAAGCAGTAAATGTGCTTAAGATCTTACGGGAAAGAAAGAAAAGTAACGCTCGATGATTAAATTGCTGGATTAATTGTTAATGGAAAACTTTTAATAAAGGTTCACTCCGCAGGCAGTTTGGATGACAGAACACGATTCTCTCTTCCGATGCAGTCCCGTGAAACGTCTCTGTCACTCTTTCTTCTTCCGTTGGGGTTTCCCGGGCCGAGTGCAGGTGTCCGGCCCCCTGTTGAGTCCTGCGTGCTGACCTGGCCCCCCGTCGGCCCCTGCGTTGGTCAGGACAGGCTGGGTGGTGGCGTGGTAACAAACAGCCCCACTCAGGACTGCCTCTAGCAGAGTCCCTCACACAGGGGTCACCGCAGGGCTCAGAACTCTCCAGAATGAGTGTCAGTCTCTGCATGGGGCCCAGAATTGCACCTCCCTGTCAGTGGGTCCCTCCTAAGTCATCGTGGTCAGATAAGGAAGTTCTGGATGGTCTTGCCCCATGATGCCTCTTTGGCCAAAGAAATTCAAGAAGCTGGGGTGCCTGGGTGACTGACTCCTGATCTCGGCTCAGGCCACGATCTCACAGTTCGTGAGTTCCAGCCCCGCGTCGGGCTCTGCGCTGACAGTGCTTGGAGCCTGCCTGGAATTCTGTCTCCCTCCTCCTCTCTCTCTCTCTCTAAGAAATAAATAAACATAAAAGAAATTCACGAAGCTATTTCTTACCTCACGGGGCAGGCAAGGAGAGTCCTCGTGTCCTTGGGAGCAAGACAGCAGGGGTACTGAGGGGCCCCACGCTGCTTGGGGACCCCTTCCCGGGGGTGAGGTGTCCTCTGAGTGGAGGATCTCGAGGGGCCCCCTCCCCTTGCTGTCTGGGTTCTGAAGATGCTGGGAAGTGTCCTGATTGCCCTGGGGGGCGGGCAGGGTGCCCCCTTCAGGCGGAGAGCGGCCTCATCTGTCCCCAGGGCCGCAGGCCCTGCCGCAGCCCCTGTGCACAAACCACCTCGGGCAGAGAGAGTTCACTCCGCAGCCAGCCTGTCCCCCAGGCTGAGACGATCCGGGTGTCCTACCCGGGCCTGGTTATTCTTGTTCGAAAACGTACATTTTATTAGTATTCAGCTATGGGGGAGGTAACAGGCCCCAGGAAGTGGGGGCACAGCCTGCCATTGCGAGGTCACATGGGGAGGCACAGGGTGGGCCTGGAGGCAGAAGGGGGAAATGTGGGCCGGAGGCTCTATGAGGGCTTCAGTAGGGAGGAACGGATAATGGGTGAGGCAAAGTCACAGGCTCGACCCTGCCCTGTTCGAATGGTTTTATCAGACCTCGGCGGGGCTTTGGGGCGCCCCCTAGGGGTCTGGCACCTGGCCTGGGTGATTAGGGCCCAGGGTGTGAGAGCCCCATAGAGGCGGTGGGCGGGGTGTGGGCTCTGCACCGGCTCGCTTGCATAAGGAAAGTGTGATTTGCAAGGCTGGTCACCTACTGTCCCAAGGAACTGGACGGTCCTAGAAGCGGCCATCTCTCCAGGGTCACAAAGACACCAGGTACCAAAGAATCAGAAAATGAAAAGCTGGGGTTGAACCTCCTTACCTGCCATGTTCAGAAGGAATGGGTGGAAGAAACTGCCTTGAGGGCCGAGTCTGTTGGCCGCTCCAGAAGGACCTTCTCGGCCTGTCCGGTGACCTGCCCGGCGGTTCGGCGGGGAAGGCGCTCGTGCCCAGGCCAGGGGCTCGGGAGGCGGGCAGCCAAGAGCCCACTCGGCTCAGGGGCTCCTGAGGACGCCGCTGCCTCGGGGACTTCGCCGCCCCAGCCCGTCGGGGAGGACGTGGGTGGGAGGCACAGACACCAGACCTCTGGGGAGAGGAAAGTGCTTCTGCCCCCGGACGGACCCTGGGCCTGACCGACAGCGCCACTTTCGCCCAGTGTCTGAGCCCACTGTCCCGTGAGTCTCCCAAGGCCGTCTGTCCGTTTGTTCATCCCAATCACCTCCCAGCCTGAGACCTCCCCTAAGTGGCTGGGTGTGCTGCCTGTGGTCACCTGCATGGCCCCGGGGAAAGCCCGCACAAGCCTCTGCCCAGTTAGGGCCCCTGTGGGGCGGCTGCCGAGGCCAAGGTTCCAGCTGGCACCGTGGCTCCTGACCTCGCCTCCCGGCCCAGGGACACGTCCTGACAAATCTTAATTTTGCCCCAAAGTTCTGAGCCATTCTGTTTCTTGGACTTCTTCTTCCTCTTGTTTTTTTCTTCTCCTCTAGGCTCCTTCCGGGCACTGCTCAGATTCTCTGCCTCTGATTCATGGCACGACAGACGTCTGTGCCGATGAGAACCCCGAGCCTCTGGGTGGAGGAGCTTTTAGGAATAAATCCAAACAAAACTTTAAAAAAGTCACACTTAATCACACTTTCTCTTTGTATCTGGGACCCAGCCCAAGAACTGATTTGCAGCCCTTTAGTACAACTTGGAATTTGCTGGATTATCCTTTGTATTTATGTAGCTCGTACGTCTCCCCTGACGGGTGGGATGCCTCATAAATACTCCGAGGCAGGAGCGCCGTGAATGTGGGTTTGCTGGCGATGGTAACGTTCATATTTCAGAAATGGTCGAATCGAGGGAGACGGATCTGGGTTTCGAGCGGCTGGTTGCGCTCCATAGTCTCACTTGGGCTTCGCGGTGCGTGTGACAGATTTGCTCTGTTTTCTTCTCCTCTGTCATGCCCTTGACCTTTCCTGACCTCCATGCTCTGCACATTGGGTATGTCTCGGATGGGGGTGGTGGAGGATGTCTGTTTGTCCCTGCGGGAGCACCTTGCAATAGCTGTGATGCTTTCGCTCAGTGGTGAGTGTGTGAGGTGGAGAGAGGGTCAGTAGTCCAAGGTCATTTACTAGAAAGGGGCTGGGAGCTGGGACTTGATTCTAACTCCATGGACACTACTTAACGTTTCAAACCAAAATGGAGCCCTTTGGAGCCGGGGATGACGCCTCCTGGTGCTCTCTAGGGTCAACCCTGGATCTCAGTTCTGAAATACATGCTTGTAGTCATGGAGAGGGGACTGCTGTGTGTCTGTCTGATCAGAACAATCACTTCCAATCTTCTCAAGAAGGTGGGGGTGGCTTCATCTGGGTGGATCAGTAGGACCTGGGCTTACTGCTAGAACCTAGGAGTGAGGAGAGAGGCCTCGGAGAAGAGACAGTCAGGTGACCCCTGAGTGATTCAAGGGGGGGTGGGGTGTGCCGGGGGAGGACACAGGACACTGGATGAGAACCTCAGATACCAACATGGCGAGGGGAAGACGGGCTGGCAGAAACGCCATTAAAGATAAATTGAGGCCATGAAGTCATGGGTAGATTCTTCATGAATTATGTTGCTGAAGAGCATGGAAATTTGGTTGCAAAGCATCTATTTTCTCCACTCTCCAAGGCAGCCGTGTTTAGCAAATTCCAGTTAACTTCTCCCAACCAAGATCAGGCTTAGTAATGAGGCTTGATTTCTGCAGTTTCTGCAGAAAGGGAGCTGCGAGGGCCGACTGGAGCTGCTGGACCTCAGAGAAAGCCCCCAAGTCAACAGTGCTCTCATGCAGGAGTATTTTAACTGTTGCATTCCAGGGCCGATGTTAGGACAGACTTGAACTTGTGTAGAATATCATTTCTTGTTCAGAATATTCGGTCAGTCAAGACAACCCCGGCTCAATGATTTTTTGGAAATGGGCTTGCTCTGAAGGAGCTTCTGTAATTATTTATCTATTTATCACAATTTCAGCAGAATGAAATTCAGCAAGACATTCTCTGCTCCAGAGAAATATCTGCCTGGATCCAGATGGGGCCAAAGGCTTAAACCCCAGGTTCTGTTTTCATCTTTTATATTCCTCTTTACCTTTGTCTACTATACATATATCTACATATATAGATACAGATGTAATATCATAGTTTATAGGTAGATAGAGGCACAGATGCATGGGTAGAGGATGGATGCATAAATAGGTAGATTCTAGATAGACACATACATACTCTGTAAGTAGACTGATAAGTAGATAGGTAGATAAATGCATCAATGCATCAATGCATAGGTACATAGATAGCTTATAGCTAGCTAGATGGATGGATGGATGGATGGATGGATGGATGGATACATGGATGGATTGGAGGATGAGTGGATGGATGGATGGATAGATGGAAGCATGGATGGACAGATAGATGGATAGATAGATAGACAGACAGACAAGCATAGAAACAGAGTCTCTTGCATCTGAAAGAGAATATTTTGTCACCAGGGACTGGTGTAAACATTCCCCCTGTCTAGTCCAGGAGGGGACCCAGTATTCCAGGATCCTTTCCTTTGGGTAGACATTAACGGCCATTACAGTTCGACTCCTCTCCCCACGCTGGCTGCACACCTTCATAAGGACCCGAGTGGGTGGTCGTATGAACTATTTCTGAGCCGTTGCTCACTGTGCCCGGCCCTGCTGTCGTCCCCATGGTTCGTGAGGCCTCACCTCATGTTTGTTTAATTGAATAGGCCGTTCTTGGTGCAAAGAGGGGAGAAGGTCTTTTTGCTCATGGCTGCCTTCCAACCCCAAACGCAGTGCTTGGAGCACAGTAGATGCTCCCTCGTTGCTTTGTGAATAAGTGCACGAGTGAATGAATGAATTCAAATACACAAGGTCACATCCGCACCGAGGCTCTCACTGCCCTTGCCACTTCAGACTGCGTCTCTGCGAATCCATCCCAGCACGCTCAGCGCGGCCCACCACATTGAAAACCTGCTCATTGTCCCACAAATACTGATGATGGGCTTTCCTGGAGAGAAGGAAAAGGCCCACCCATGGGAAGAGGGATGCTCTGCTCCTGCCTCAGCCCCTGGTGGGGGCAGCCTGCGTCCCCTGGACAAGGTCTGCAGACCTCGCCCTGGGAGCCACTGCTCTCCACAAGGTTCTCTGTCCTGGCACCTCCCCATGTGGCTCATCTGTGGCGATGGGGGCCCCGCCCACTTCCTGAGTCCCCTGCTGCCCTTCTCCAGCCAGAAAGCCTCAGTTTTCCTGGATCTGAGGGCTTTCAAGGTCACCCTAGAGATGAGAGGTGGGCAGGTGCCAGGCTGTGTGGACCTCTGACCGCAGCCTCCTGGCAGGCTGGCCGGGAACAAGCCTGCCGCCCAGCTGTCTTCCCAGCCAAGCCCCTCAGAGCCGGTCCCAGGACCCTCCGCACAAATCCCTGGGGGCTCATTACGCACGAGAGTCCAGGCTCCCCCCAGGCTCCCCTCACCGGGATTTGGAAGGGGCTGAGAGTGGGTGGTCCCACAGAAACATCACCCCCAGCTGCACCTCCCGCTGCCAGCTGGGTTTCATCCCCACAAGGTGCCAACCTCTGCACTGGAAGGCAGGCTGCCCGGTTTGGGGTCTGGGGGTCATGCTGGCCTCCTGGGGACCAGCTGTGTGGCTTTGGAGTAAAGAGGGTGCCTTGCGGTCTGCATGGGGTTTCCGTGCATGTGGGGCATTGGCCACCTTGTCTGGTGCCTGTCGGATGCCCAGAAGCTGCGAGTCCCCCCGACACCACCCAGCCTGGGGAGGGGGTGTGGAGACACCCGAAGGCCAGGCATGTGCTTTTGCTGCTTGTAGCTGCTTGTAGTTGAGAAGGCAGCCCTCTCCTCAGGGCGCGGCTCGCGGCGCCGGAAGACAGATTCGCTGCATTCAGGCTCCATTAGAAACAAATATTTCACAGCTGTTATGGTGCCCAGCCCCATTGATGTCTCATAGTTTTTAGTACTGATATTCTGACAGGGGAGGGAATC
>PJEM01017787.1:0-11976 GCA_004023845.1 Helogale parvula
CGGGTTTTCCATGTAGAGTATCATGTCGTCTGCGAAAAGGGAAAGTTTGACTTCTTCTTTGCCAATTCTGATGCCTTTTATTTCCTTTTGTTGTCTGATTGCTGATGCTAGAACTTCCAACACTATGTTAAACAACAATGGTGAGAGTGGATCATAATGGATAATACTTTTTATATGCTGTTGAATTCGATTTGCTAGTATCTTGTTGAGTATTTTTGCATCTGTATTCATTAAGGATATTGGCCTGTAATTTTCTTTTTTCGTAGAGTCTCTGCCTGGCTTAGGAATAAGAGTGATATGTGCCTCATAGAATGAGTCCAGTAGTCTTCCTTCCATTTCTATTTCTTGGAATAGCTTGAGAAGGATTGGCGTTAACTCTTCTTTGAACGTCTGATAGAATTCCTTTTAGCATTTTTAAGTTGTCACTCCATTGTCTTACTTGCAAAGTTTCTGACCAAATTTATTAAAATCCTTATTTTTGTTCCACTGTATGCAATATGTTTTCCCCTCTCTGGCTACCTTCAAGATTTTCTCTGCTTTTCAGCAATTTAAATATGATAGGCCCAGGTGTGTGTATTTTGGTAGGGGAGGATATAATTATCTCTTTTGTTTTTGGAGCTTCTTAAGTCTGTAGTTTTGTGTCTTGTCACTGATTTTTGTAAGTTCTTGGACATTCTAATAATTCTCCATTCTTTCTCCTGCCATTCTAAGTATGCGTATGTTACATTGTTTGAAGTTTCCCACCGTTCTCAGACGTTCTCCTGTGTTTTATTTTCCTACTGTTTTTTTCTTCTTTACAGTTCAGTTTGGGTAATTTCTGTTAGTTTATCTTCAAGTTCACTGAATCTTTTTTCAGCCGTTTCCAGTCTAATCAACTTTTGTTCTTTGTTACTGTTTTTATTTCTATAATTTTCACTTGATCCTTTCTGATAATTTCCATGTCTCTAAATTTATAACTCTCTGATCTTGCATGTTGTTTGTCCATTAAAGCCTTTAACATATTAACCATGTTTTAAATTCCCTTCTAGGTCTAGTTCTGATGGTTGCTTTGTTTCTTTAAGGTGTTTTTTTGGGCATACTTCATAATTTTTTTTTGTCGAAAGCTGAACATAGGACAGGAAATACTGAAGTGAATATTTAATATGCTTGAATAAGACTGCAGATTTCTACTAGACCCTGGCATCATGGGCTGAGCCAAAACCAAGAGTCAGATGCTCACCTGACTGAGCCACTGGAATTTGTGTTAATTTATTAGGGGTTGGGCTGTGTTTGAAGTTTATTATTCCATGGTTACCAGAGTTGATACTTGCCATGGGAACCCAGAGACTTCAAGTTTTTCCAGTGTCCTTTGTTTCCTAGCATCCCTTATTTCCATGCTTAGCTTTGGATTTTCCCTTTATGCTATTGCTTAGAGTCTATCTTACAGCTATATTCCACTGTTATTTTACCTCAGGGCTTCTTAGTGTGGTAATGTAGGGTAAGGGAAGAATTCTTGATGGTCTGTTACGCCTCAGATTTAGGCAGGTACTAGAATCTGGGTCTTATAGGTGTGGCCTACACAAAACTTTATACTCCAATTCCTTGGGTAGAGTTTCTCCTTTTCTTTTTACCCACTTGTAGTGTCTAGGTTAATTTTTTTTAAAACATAAGGATTTTACTTATTTTTATATTATTAAAATTTTTTTAATTAAAACAATTTTTCATGTTTAGTTTTGAGAGAAAGAGACGGAGCATGAATGGAGGAGGGGCAGAGAGAGAGGGAGATACAGAATCTGAAGCAATCTCCAGGCTCTGAGCTGTTAGCACAGAGTGTGACATGGGACTTGAACTCATGAACCAGGATATCATGACCTGATTCAAAGTTGTATGTTTAACCCATTGAGCCACCCAGGTGCCCCTAACTGGCTGAGCCACTGAGGTGCCCCTAAAGTGTAAGGTTTTTAAAGTTAAAGATTTTAAAGCTCTCTCACCCTGTATTAAGGTTATTGATACTTTGTAGAGAGTGAAAATTGGGTGTCAATTATCCTGTCTCTTTTCCTTTCCTTCAACTATACTGGGATTCCACCAGTGTTCTCAGAGTACAGGCTTTGATGAATTTTTCCTTGCAGACTAAGCCTTTTGTTCCATAGGGAGATGAGGGAAATAGATCTGGGCTGATTGGCATTGGCTGTTCTATTCTTCAAGCTCCATAGGTAGGGGTGAGTGCAAGGATGAGGAGCTTTTTCTACACATTCTCAGATCCTCCCTGCATTAGAGATTTTTTTTAAGGTTCCTGGAAAAAAGTGTATAATAGGGTGGGAGCTTTATTTATGATTACAGTCCCCAGGGGCTTTACACCCTCATGTTAGCCCACATTCAGTCTTAAGCAGTTTGTCAAAATTATGTTTTAAATCCTCCTAACTGCAGTGGAATTCTCCCACGCTCTTGGGACTATATTTCCTTTAGTCAGAGAGAAAGTTTTCCCTTTTTCTGAGTTTTAGGTACTTATCCAGCCTCTGTGTTGCTCTATCTCTGCTGTATTTAAAAAATTTATGTATGTATGCTTTTTTGAGTATAGTTGACATACAGTGTTACATTAGTTTCAGGTATACAGCTTAGTGATTTGACAAGTTTATACATTATGCTATGTTCACCTCAAGTGTAACTATCATCTGTCTCTTTATATCATTATTAGTTTGTTACATTGACTGTATCCTTTTGCTGTGCCTTTTATTTCCGTGACTTATTCCATAACTGGAAGCCTGTATTACCTTTTCCCCTTCACCCATTTTGCCCAACCTCCCATCTCTGCTATATTGCCTAGAGGTTGGATCAGGAGAAAATGGGGTTCAGGTAGGAAGAGTGTGATTCTTTTCACTCAGAGTAACTTGTGAGACTTACCTTAGGGCTCAGCATATCATAAATTTTGGTAAAAGATCTTTGTGCTTGATAGAGTATTCTGCAGTTATTGGGTATTGTAGGTCTGGTTAATCATGCTATTCAAATCTGTATTTTTATACTTTTCTAATCTCTTTCTGAGTCATTTGTCAGCTACTTAGGAGGTATTAAAAGTTTCCCCATTATGATTATGGATGTTTTTCACTATTTGTAACTTTTCCAACTTTCACTTTATAAATTTGAAGGCTCTGTTATTATGTACAAATTTTAAATTGTTATATCTTACTGGTGAGTTATACTTTAATCCTATGAATTATATACCTATAAATGCCTTTTGCATTAGTCTACTTAGAGTACTATTAATATGGCTAGAGAGGCTTTCTTTTAGTTTGTCTATATGACCTTTCTATACTTTATAACTGTTTTCTTTTCTTTTTAAGTTTATTTATTTTTGAGAGATACCGAGACAGTGTGAGCAGGGGAGGGGGGGGAGAGAGAGAGAGAGAGAGAGAGAGAGAGAGCGAGCGAGCGAGCGAGAGCGCGCACAAGAGAGCGAGCGAGCGAGCATGCGTGCGAGACCCTGACCAACCCTGACCGACCCAATTCCGATGTGGGCTCAAATTCAGGAAACTGAGATCATGACTTGAGTTGAAACTGAGAGTCAGACGCTTAACCAACTGAGCCAACCAGCTGCCCTTTTTCCTTTTTTAAAAATAATTTATTTATTTTTGAGAGAGAGCATGCGCGCGTGGAGGAGAGGCAGAGAGAGAGGGAGGGAGGGAGGGAGGGAGAGAGGCAAGCACAGAATCTGAAACAGACTCCAGCCTCTGAGCTGTCAGCACAGAGCCCAGTGCAGGGCTTGAACTCTCAAACCATGAGGTCAAGACCTGAACCGAAGTCTGACGCTCAACCACCTGTGCCACCCAGGTGCCCCTGTTTTTAACTGTTTTCTATCTTTTTAGTTTAGGAGTGATTTTTGTGAACACCATAATAGTTGAATTTTGTTCTTTATTGTAATAATTTTTGTCTTTTGGTCTGATTATATTAGTGTAGTTACTAGAATATTCGAGTTGATATTTGACACCTCACATTTTGTTTTTATATTAAGCTCTACTTGTTCTGTGATCTTTCCTCCTTTTTGCATTTATTTGGTCATAATTTGTATTATCATAGCAATTATATATTCTTCTAATTTGTATAATCATAGCAATTATATACTCTTATTACTTTTTAAATGTTTACTCCAGAGATTAAAACATATATTTCCTTCCTTTTTAAAAATTTGCTTGTTTTTCAATATTTAATAATAGTTGTAAGGCAAAGAGTTCAAAAGGTACAAAAGATTATGTGATAGGACATCCTCTCTCACTTCTATCCACCAGCCACCCCATTCTTCAGCTTCCTCAGGAATGTATATAGACCAGTACAGTCATCTGTCCTTTTTACTGGCCCCCAAACATACTGTGTTTACTCCTCTTCTAGCTAGAAGTCTTGGTCTATATCTTTCTGCTTATTCATCCATTTTCTCATCCTTTAAAACTCAGTTAAAACTTTTCAAAAAGCTTTCTGAACAAATCTGTTCTTTTTTTTTTTTTAACGTTTTTATTTATTATTGACTGAGCATGAGCAGGAGAGGGACAGAGAGAGGGAAAGCAGGCTTCAGGCTCTGAGCTGTCAGCATAGAGCCCGATGTGGGGCGTGAACTCACAAACTGCGAGATCATGATCTGAGCTGAAGTTGGACGCTTAACCCGAGCAAATCTATTCTTAACTGATCTTCTAATAGTAATTGCAGTTTTCCTCACACATTTTAGCCTAATGATACAGTTTTGTGCTAGTTTCTTTTTGTTTTAAGTATGGAAATCTGACTTTCTGTCCCAGATTGTGAGTTCCTTGAGGGCAGGATAATATACTTTCATTTGGTCTGTATAATGCTGAGCATATAGCAGATGTTCCCCAAATACTTGTTTAATTAAATTGCTTCTCAGGTAATGGCTGTCAGAAGGTCATTTTTCACAAAAATTTCAATTATGATGCATCCTCAATTGTACATGGTAGATACGATTTTAAGAGTTAGTTTTGAATGCAATATTGCAGACATAGATTGCAAACTACTTAAAAAATATTTGCTTATAAAATTGTGTTATTTTATATACTTGTTTTGCATTTCATTTTACTTTAAGTTTAAAATTAATAGCCATTCCTAATTCAGTATGACAGTGTAAAAATATTCATTGCTACTTATGACATGTGCACTTCCTTAAGTACTAATAAGTTAGCACTTTCTTCAGACTATCTTCTTTGTTGATTATAATTTTTTGTCATCATATTTGTGAAAAATTAGAAAATACTGAGAAATATTAGAAAAAAATACCCTACTCCTACCAGTGAGAGATAAATATTAACATAAATGTATAAATTCAGTTTTTTCTGAGTATATGTAATAGATAAGCTCCCCATCTAAGTTTTTTACTTCATAATTCTTAATGTTTACTTTTCAGCTTTTCCTAAAAGGATTCCTGTACACCTTAGAAGTGCTTGAAGAAGAGTGATAAAGGCAAGTATACAACTCTCTATGGTTAGTGAAGTAACTTGGTTCATAGCCAAACCAAAAAGTTTTGGTCACCTTATCTATCAGAAAAGAAAAAAAATTAAAAAGACAAAAAGATAATTTGTATATAATTTGATTGGTTTTCCAGAGCACCCTCCCGAACATTTACCAGACTTTTATTAAGCTTTCTATTTTTTTTTTAATGTTTGTTTATTTTTGAGAGAGAGACAGAGCACCACTGGGAAGAGGCAGAGAGAGGAGACACAGAATCCAAAGTGGGCTCCAGGCTCTGAGCGGTCAGCACAGAGTCCGATTCGGGGCTCGAACCCACAAACCATGAGATCATGACCTGAGCCAAAGTCGGACACTTAACCGACTAAGCTACCCAGGTGCCCCTACATTTGCCAGATTTTTAAAACATAACTTTTAAGCTTATTTCTGATGTTAATTCAGAATAGATTGTTTCTTGAATGTGAAGTACTGGTGTATTATGTCTCTGTAGAAAAATGGTTAAAATTTCTGTGGATTTAATAAAGTCCTGAAATGCTTGGTCTGTGGATAGCTACCTTTTCCTTCTCTTTTCCCTATTTTGTATTTTTTCCCCTCACCCCCCTTTTCCCTCACATCCTTCTACTCCCTTTTCTCTTTCTCTGCCTATTCTGGTTTACTTATAAGAACTTAACTTTTCAGAGAAGTTGAGTGAATAAAAGAGAAGCCAACATTTCTATCTTATGACACTTTGTGGTTGAACTTGTTGGTGTTAAACCAGCTATCTCAGTATATTGTTTGGAGAGTTTTATAAACTGAACAGTGTTACTCATTTGAATTTGCTGTCTTGGAGGAGAAAATAGGGGAGTCCTAAAAAACTTTGACATTATTGAATTCATTTAGTGCTTGTATTCTTACTGTCAGCAGTATATCATCACTGTCTTTGGTAGTTTGGGCACAATATTTCACCTTCCTTCATATTTGGTGTATATTAAAATGTAGCCTTAAAGGTTTATGTTGGCTTACAGAAAATTTTAACAAGCTTCAAAGTTTTGACCATATTTTTTGTTTGTATTGTTACCACAGTGATACAGATAATAGATACAAGTATAAATACTAGTACATTTTAGAGTCAGTGCAACATGTTGTTTTTTAAAAAATTCTTATATTAGAACTTGATGTTTAAAGCTTAATTTAGGTTTCTTTAGAGTTTCATGCTAAATAAGCCTCTGCTACTTAGTATGATTAAGGCATGTCTTTCTTGCCTTTAGAAATCCCAGAATGTATTACTGTTCTAGTATATAACCTTTGCAGCTGTATAGACAGCCTGTGCAAGCTTTGGCTTGGAAATTGACACCCTATTTCTAGGTTTTCCTTGGAATGCTGTTATTTTTATTTGTAATCCATCATCATTTCCAAATACTTGAAAATAAAAATTATGTACAAATGCCGGTAAAATCTCAAATGAAGTTATATTAAAATTGCGTTGTGTTTTCTTTTTTTTTTAATTAGCAGATGGCCATTTGATTAGCTTATAACACTACCCAAAGAAACAGGTTTACAGATATCTTTATATGTAAGACAAGTAAAGTGCGTTACTTGGTTTTCCAGCTAACCTTGACACTATTCCTTTAATCATGGTATCTTTTACTCTCATGGGAGAAACTTATTTTATATATTTTGCTTCCAAAAACAACGACAAAATCAATTGTATTATTTATCTAATGCAATACAAATAAGGAGAAAGGTAAATTACTACCATATTATCCGTCTGTTGGTTTCACATCCTCCCATCCTCTCAGGGTCTAAATTGCCCATACTAGTTATTGGATTATCTTGGTTATATAGCCCTATTCTCTGAGGAGTTCAGTGCTTTGTAGGGTGGAAATAATTCAGTAACTGTTAGTCTGCTCCACAAACTCATGAGGAAGGGTGAGTATAATTAAATATATGTTCTACTGGCAATATTGGCAGTACTTTTGCCCTCAAGGAACTCCAGAAAATTCCAGTAAAGGCCACCACAGTTTTTAACTAATAGGGATTAAGAATTTCTTTCTGAGCTCACCCAGTGGGAAGAGGAAAAACAAAAGCAGTGTACACTTCTCATGACTGCTACTCTTTTGTCTAATTTAGGAGCAAAGAATTTTGTGGTATTTAGAAAGTAGGAAGGTACTGGTAAAAGACAAATTTTGTCTTTAAGTCTGTCATGATGCTTATGCCCCTGAGTCATGAAGAGGTCAGGAGATGGGTAAATAAGCATGAAGGAATATGGACAGCAGAGCCACAATGATAATGCCATATACGTGGTTAGAAGGTCTTCCTTCTGAGAGTAGTTACCAGGAAGAAAACTAGAAGGTTTGCATTCCTGTCCCTCTGAACTCTAGTAGCCTTTAGTTCACAGTGAAGTCTTACATTCCAGCTTGTTAATGCTTTCTGGATTGCTACTTGGTGGCAAGGAGTTTCCATATCCCCAGAACATGACCATGGTAGGGCTTTACTAGTAGTGACAGGCTGTTCAGAGTACTTGGTAGTGTAGGGAGTTTTAAAGCTCATTGAACAAAAAATTGGGGGAAATAGGGAAGTCAAGAACTTCCTATTACCGTATTTTGTTCTCACGTTCTTTGCATTAATACAAATTTATATATTTGCAGAAACTCAATACAAAAATGCTATTTCTTTGCCTTAAGAAAAATCTCATCCCTGCCATCTCCTCTCCTCTTTTTTTTGCATGTGATTTCCATAACCATGGCAGTTGTGCTGACTTGACACCTCTTAGTTTCAGCTTCCTTTTAATTTCCTGCATTTAATATTGGTGTGTGACTGCATTTTGACCTTTCTTTTTCTCTACTCTTCCATCTACCCAGTTACTGTATTATTTCATTGCTTTTGAATTGTGTGGATATGTGGGAAGCTTCTGTCAGAGATGAACTTATTCAGAGAAAGGGATCTCTCTGAATCTCTTTTTTGTAGGGTAGGGTGAGGGTGGGGACTAACTCCCAATTTTCCAGCACTTGTCCATTTGAAATGTAAACTGTCTTGCCTCTTGTTCCCCACCTCTGGAGTGACTGAATCTCTCTTCTTGATAGTTGTTACAGAGCAAAGCTCCAGTCTGTGTGAAGACAGATTCTGTGTGGATCATTTGCTCATATGGTGCCAGATGGTCCTTTGTGTTCAGCAGAGAATTCTATTTATAAGATTTTTGTTTCCATTTTCTTCTCAATAGAGTAAACCTGTAACCCCTGTTTACCAGTGACCTTGGTGAATAGGAATGGTAACAAGAAATTCCTCTTTTCCATTTCCACAGTTAGAGTGAGATGTCCACTCCTCATTATTATTCTTTGAATTTACTTTGCTGAGTTTCAGCATATGGACAATTAACTGTGGTTATGACTGAGAGGAATTAAATTGCCTCAGCCAGACTGTACATATTGAATGGTCTGTTCCCTCTTGATTTCCCAAGTAATGTCTGTTCTATAAATTATTATTATGGTTTCCATTCCAAGATGACTCCTCTGGTATTCAGTTCTTCATGTATTGAAACCTGTAGGGATTTTTTTTTTTAAACGTTGCTATTCTCATTTGCTGTGTACTTATTTTTAGCTTTTTCTCCTGTTCTAGAAAGTAATCATTACCCATTATCTAGAAAACTGTCTTTTAATCTTCTGATTAAAGATTGCTTAATGATAGTGCCTATTTGTCTGGCTAGTGGCATGTTTTTTTCTTTAATACTGGAGATTTTGCATGGATTTATAATAAGAGGCTCTTTTCTTTTCTTTTCTTTTCTTTTTAAGCATTAGATAGGCATGAAGCCTCCGTCTCACAGCTGCATGTGTAGTTACTGTTGAAGCAAATGCCTACCTAATTTGACAGTTTTGGTGTGTTTAAAATTTTTTGAGTTTGCAAATAAGCATATTAAATCTACTGATGGAGCCTTCGGGCAGTGAACAGTTATATGAGGACCCTGATCCTGGAGGCAAATCCCAAGATGCAGAGGCCAGAAAGCAGACAGAATCAGAACAAAAGTTGTCTAAAATGACCCACAATGCTTTGGAGAACATTAATGTGATTGGCCAAGGCTTGAAGCATCTCTTCCAGCACCAGCGCAGGAGGTCATCAGTGTCTCCACACGATGTGCAACAAATTCAGGCAGATCCAGAACCTGAAATGGATCTGGAAAGCCAGAACGCATGTGCTGAAATTGATGGTGTCCCCACCCACCCCACAGCTCTGAATCGTGTCCTGCAGCAGATTCGAGTGCCACCCAAGATGAAGAGAGGGACGAGCTTACATAGTAGGCGGGGTAAGCCAGAGGCCCCAAAGGGAAGTCCCCAAATCAACAGGAAATCTGGCCAGGAGATGGCAACCGTTATGCAGTCAGGCCGACCCAGGTCTTCATCCACAACTGATGCTCCAACCAGCTCTGCTATGATGGAAATAGCTTGTGCTGCTGCTGCTGCATGTCTGCCAGGGGACGAGACAACTATGGAGCGGGTAAGTCTGCCAGGTTTCCTTTTTCTGTTAACTTACCGTTCTCTGTATCTAGGATTCCAAACTTCTTTTTGGTAGCTAAAAAGAGATATTTCAGCAAATACCTCAAAGTTGTGGTAAAAAATAGTTTTTTCCCCCCATTAAATATATGGGATGAATAATACTCATTCTAGCTAGTGAATGGATGCCTATAAATATATTCCTGTTTGCTTCCTAACATATTGCTATGTTTTATTTTACCCTTTTGCTAAAACCTTCAGTATCTTTCAAGTGCCTTTTATGTGTTAGAGGACTCAGTTTTATGATAGAACAGCAGAGATGATTTTTGTTTTGGTCTTGCACATGAATTGACTTCTAGAATCTGGGTTCGTCTGTGCTTCGCATGAGACTATACTAAATTGGTTAGAATTTTCATATACGCTGTGCCATATCATCAACATTCAGTATACATTTTGCATACATTCTTATAATTTACTCTTAATAAACAGGTTTTTTAGGCTTACCTGGATGGGAGAACTAGGCTTAACAAATTTAGGGGAAATTGTTTTCATATAACATAGTTATATGAAACAAACTTAGTTAAGGCACATAGTAGAAATAGTTCTGATAAGGTTTGAAAACTTAGGTATATGTAGCCAGGCAGTTAGTAACAATGGGTGAACTCATGTTATGGGGTTAGGACAAAATAGAGAGTACAAGTCCTGTCTAAAGGGGCAATGTCTTCTTAGCTTTAGCTGATGGTTGTGATTTAGGACTGTGAGCCCAGTCTTGCCAAGTCTTCTGATCTGAGAAACTTGAAAATGAGCTTAGTCCTTTCCTGATTTTTAACATAGGATGGAAGCCAGACTGAGCACATTTGTGGGTCAGGTCTGCCCTGTAAGTCACCATCTTGCTATCTTTTGGCTTTTTTGTATTCCTTAAGGTTTTAATGATTAATCAGTCACTTTTATGCTGTGTCTGCTTCTGGCACAGGTAAATTTATATTACTGGATATTTAGCCTGGAAATATAAATATTGAATCTATAACCTTTAAACCTCTCCTATCTAAATGTGACATTAAAAACAAACAAGTAATAAGACAGTTAAGCCTGTCTGAATTATATATTCACCAGAATAACAGAATCATCAGAATAATGATTTACATCATTAAAATTAAAGATACAAGTGAGGGAAAATAATTTAAATTTATGTGCATAATAGTTACTTTTTTATGTTTATTTTTGAGAGAAAATGTGTGAACTGAGGAGGGGCAGAGAGAGAGGGAGACGCAGAATCTGAAGCTGGGCTTGAATTCACTAATGAACCATGAGATCATTATCTGAGCTGAAGTCAGACCCTTAACCTGCTGAGCCACCCAGGCACCCCCATAATAGTGATCTTTGAAATAAAAAGGACATTTGGTCATTGATTATACAATCTGGTTGATAGTAACAACTACAGTGCAACTATATAATTTGTCTTAATCTGTCCCAGAGAACACTAAGAAAATTTTATTTTTTTACTTGTGAATCTGTGATTAGAGACTTTTATGTTAAAAAAAAAAAACATTAGGGATGCCTGGATAGCTTTGTCACTTAAGTGTCCAACTCTTGATTTTGGGTCAGGTCATGATCTCAGCTCAGGGTTGTAAGATTGAGCCCTGTCCTGGGCGTGGACTCTGTCTCTCTCCTCTGCCCTGCCCCGAAAGAAAGAAAGAAAGAAAGAAAGAAAGAAAAGTTATAAGGCATATTGTATGTGTTTATATTGCTTTAGAAAACTTCATAGAAAGAGAGCCAAGGGAGAACATTTTTAAAAATTGTTTGTTGGGGTGCCTGGGTGGCTCAGTTGGTTAAGCGTCTGACTTCGGCTCAGGTCATGATCTCACAATCTGTGGGTTCAAGCCCCACGTCTGGCTCTGTGCTGACAGCTCAGAGCCTGGAGCCTGCCTTGGATTCTGCATCTCTCTCTCTCTCTGCCCCTCCTCCGCTCACACTCTGTCTCTCTCTCTCTCAAAAGTAGATAAATATTTTAAAAAATTTTTTCTTTAACACATATTTACAGTAAAACTCACCAATTTTACTTTATTATTTTAAT
>PJEM01017788.1:0-20801 GCA_004023845.1 Helogale parvula
TCAAGGACAGGAAAAAAAAATAAATAAAATTTGGCAGTAAAAATGAAAACATTCTGCTCAGTCTGTCCAGTTATGACACTACCATATTTGTAAGGAAACCTAGCTGGATCTCACCTAGGAAACACACAGAATAGAGCACAAGAATGCACTGTGTCATATTCTAACAGAGCTACCAATAATTACTTAGAAAATAATAAACTTCTCCAATGTGGAATTTAAGATCCAAAACAGAGGATCATAAAGGAAGGGAAGCAAAAATAATATAAAAACAGAGAGGGAGGCATACCACAAGAGACTCTTAAATACAAAGAGCAAAGGGAGGGTTGCTGGAAGACTGCTGGGTGGGGGGATGGGCTAAATGGGTGAGGGGCATTAAGAAGGACACTTGTTGGGATGAGCACTGGGTGTTGTATGTAAGTGACGATTCACTAAATTCTATTCCTGAAATCGGTATTACACTAGTTGTCAACTAACTTGGATTTACATTTTAAATTGGATTTGCATTTACAAAATGCAAAATACAAAAGAAAAGGCTGCTCCAGAACGAGTTGATAATGAAATAGTATTTCTGGATCAGGCAGGAGGTTATTTGGAAGAGCTCTTGGAATCAATCACCTGTGGGACAGAGGTGATCATCACACCATGCAGCCTCAGTCAACCCCATGTGGAGCCCTGAAGCTGGGCTGTCCTTTAGAATCTGTCCACATTGGTCTGGAGAGGCCAGGCCTTCATCATCCCCACCAATTATTGGATGCAGGTGACCAAGGAGGGGAGCTGGACAGGAGTGATGGAAGGCAGGGCAACTCTCTTCAGTGGGCTGACCACCGCCAGCACCACCTGCCACTGGGGTCAGGCCAGAGCGAGGGTCAGAGTGGCATAGGATACGACCGCTACTTGGAGATTTGGATCCAATCAGGTGATCTGAGTGTAGAGTCCTCACACCTGACCATTAAACTACACTGCCTGATTTGCTCCATGGGAACGGTTCTCCCATCCAATGTATCAGTCTTTGATATTTTCCACTGCCTTCCTGCACAGGCAGTGATGGAGAAGAACCAAGCAGGGAAGACTAAACTGATGAGAAGGGGGAGGGGTAGCCACAGGACCTGATGCTCATTAGCTTTCCCAGGGGACAAACGAGGCCCACACAAACCATGGAGTCATATCCCAGCTGCACCAGGGCTAGGTACATCAATCACTCAGCCTGAGTGCCAGAATGCAGCTTTCCTGGGTGATGGATGCTCATTATGTCAGACGCAGGTACCCAAACTGGTGATCATCAGGATGAAACCATGTTTAATAACTCACTGATGGAAAAATATCCCTACAGGAATGGCATGATCTCAAATATATAGAGCTGTGGATGTCTCGGCCTAAAGAAATCAGAAAAAATAAAAAGAAGCTCGATGCATTACAGGGATAACCTTGATAGATGCTCAAGGGGAAGAAAAGTACACTGCAGAGAACTGTGCAGAGTTAGATTCCGTTTCATGAAAAATAGTCAAACAACACCCCACTATGCCTGAATACACACCTGCAGGTATTTGTATGAACAAAGGAAAAATTAAGACGAATACAATCTAGGCTATTGACATTAATTACAAGGGTGTGGAGGGGGTATTCATTTTCCACTTGTCTTTTTGTATTTCTAGATGATACCTATTCATTTGCTTAAGCAAGTAAGAATTATTGATAATTTGGAAAAATCAAAGAATATGCTTTTTTAAATTATTACATAGTGCCATATGCATAGAGGGGTCCCATATAAAAGTATTATTTCATTCCCTCTCCTCCCATCACCTCCCTCAGGACAGCTCCTAACTGTCCCCTGGGGGTTGATCAAAAGGCCAAGATTTTTCTGTGCCCTCCCCTCAATCATTAGAAGAGAACTTTATCCTAATATTCTTCCACACAACACAATATGTATCTGCCATCAAAATAAATCTGCACTAAAATCTATAAAAATTATGTAACATGTTCTGTAATCAAATGGCAACGCTGACCATAGCAAGCCAACTCCCAATTATCTTGGCACACATACATAAAAAGCCCAGAGAAGCCAAAACCCAACTTTTCACCACATCTGCTGACAAGAAGCCAAAGGCTTGGTTTTATGTTTCTTCCATATTTCCCTGTCCCTGACTACCCCTCTGGAGAGGTGTTCCAGAGGGCAGGAACCAACAGAAAGCACAGAGATGGTCCACATAGTCTATAAACTGGATGGCTCTTCTCTACATAGTTGACTTTGGGGATTTTCTCTTGCAATCCCATTAGCACCTGGGCAAAGCCCCCACTCATTCCTTAAGAGTTAATTCAGATAATCATTGAGTTGAACCTAGGGTCTAATTGACATTGTTTGGCCACCAGGTGTGGATTTGACAATGCAATTTGACTTTTATGAGCTCCAAACATGTAAAAGGCATGAAGGAGACTCAGTTCTTCCTGGTCTGCTAATGCAATTGTTAAATGTTATGACAGAGCTATGCGCCATGTTTGTAGGAATGAGGAAGGAGTGATTGGGGGAGGGGGAAAGCCTTGCAAAGGACATTAGAGGGGAAGCAGACACCTGAGCAAGTCTGGCAGGACAAGTGGACCAGGAAGACAAGGACTGGGAAAGAGCCTCTCCGATAGACATAACTATGAACAAGAATACAGAAGTAGGATATGATTGTGGCCAGATTAAGTGCAATAAAACCTAAATCATCCCCTGAGGAATGGTGAGGATTGCTGGTCAGACCTTCAGAAGCACAGCACTCACACACCCGGGGGCCTGACCTGTGCCGTCTTAAAAGGACACCCGTTACCTCAGAAACCTCCGAAACCAGTTTTTCTTCATCACACAAGCTCATTATCTTTGCCTACCATATCCCTTATTCTGTCTGTAATACTGGATTCGGGTTTTGACTTTAATCTAGTTTGGTTTTTTTTTTTTCCACTTGGTTAATTGCCAGTAACTACAACCATTACAGCAACAACAGCCAACATTTGTTGAGTGCTTCCTCGAGGCCAGGGGCTGACAATCCTCTCAACCATCCTGCGAGGGCCGTATTATTATCATCCCCCTTTTGCAGGTGAGAAAACAGACTCAGGTAAATAATATGCGAGGTCTTACAACAGGTAAGTGGGGGAGCCGAGATGCAACCACAAGTTTGTCTGATTCTTGACCACCACGTTGTCCTGTCCCTCCCTAAGACATACTCTCTGTTCATGTCTGAGATCCAGAGCAGGAGCCATCAAACTATTCCTGTGAAAGGGCCAGGCAGTAAATATTTTCAGCTCCGCGAGCCATATAGTCTTTATCACAATACTCAACTCTTGCCCTTTTAGCATGAAAGCAGCCATAGAGAATACGTAAACAAATGTCATGGCTGTGTTCCAATAAAACTTTACTTATAAAACAAGGCAGCAGGCTGGATTTGGCCATTGAAATTCCTGGCTCCTAATCTACAGTAGTTTGTTCACTCCATTCATTTAGCCAACAAACACTGAGAGTCTACCTTGTACCCTGCATGACCCCAGGTTATGGGGATCTGGGGAGCACCACACAAGGGCCTGCCCTCATGAAGCTTAATCCAAGCACAGTGGGGTTTTTTTCACCCAGGCCTGCTTCCCCAAATCTTAACCTTGGGACTCTTCCCTCTTCCCTTAGACCTTAGGCTCTCTCTCACACTTTGGATCACTTGCAAAACTATTAATGCCTGGGTTCCCCGCTCCCCAGAGATTCTAATTTAATTGGTCTGGGGAAGGCCCAGGTTTTGACACTTTCGCAAGCTTCCCAGGTGATCCTAAGGTGTAGCCAGGGTTGCAACAGAACCTCTTGGGCAACTATTCCCCTCCTGTTTTCTCCACTCACTTACGGTGTGAAATAGGGGAAGTCTTTTAAGCTCTCAGTCTGAACTGTAAAATATGGTGCATACCAATCTCATAGGATTGTTCTAAGGATGAAATGAGGCCACATATCTTTCAAACTGTAGACCATTACATAAATGTAAGGTGCTACTGTTACCGTGTCATTATTATTCAGTTTTAATATTAGTCACTGCCTCAATGATTTCTCTCCCCAGTTTTGACTTTGATTCTTTGAACCAAGCCAGCGGTTGAGATTTCTAAAACAAGCTGTAAGGAGGGTTTGCTAATAGCCGGGTTCATGGGTCACTGAGCTGGTGGCCTTTCCTTTCTTCCAGGAGAGGATCACATGGGGCTGCTGTTTGTTTGACACAGGGAACGCTGATCTGTGTCGCCTCACTTTTGTATTAAAGGTCTCCATCTCCAGGATGAGATAGCGGACCTTTGAGCACTGTTGCTAAGCCCTGAATAAGTAGCTTATTTGCTTTGACTCGTGGGCAAATGTCCAAAGCCATGTACTTTCTTGAGCTGAGAACCAGAGAGGGAGAAGGCACTAACATTTTGCTAAGCGCGGAACACTTCGCTAGATCCTTCCCATATATTCTTTCTTTTCCCCTTCAGAACCACCCTGGGAAATAAAAAGAGCCATTATTTCCATTTGGCAGATGAAAAAGGATCAGAAACAAAGAATAGCTTGGGACCTGGGGATTCCAGAACTCAAACCTGGGTCTACTGGGTTCAGAAGCTCCTTCCACAGAACTGTGAGGCATCCTACAAATAACTCAGCTCCCCTCTGGCCAGGACTCAGAGAGATACCAAACTGCCTAAAGTTTATTTTTTTCTAGGTCCTTTTTTCTCCCTATGCTTTGCTTTTTTTTTTCCTGTGGACAGGAGACCCAGAAAGAACCCCATGACACCTGTTAACACCCATAGTCTGATAAACATTGCACATTACTAGCATAACGACACACACAAATCCAAAGAAAAAGCACCCCCCTCTGCACAGCATCTTGACAGTGCAGTTTTATAACCTCATAATGAAACAAAAAACAAACAAACCAAAAAATGTGAGAAGGGAGCTGGAGAAACAGATACTGCCAGGAGCGAGGAATTCACTGATCCCCCGATCTGGGCCATCTCAAGAGAAGCTGGCCACTGGCTGAGCCTCTGAAAAGTCATCCCAGGCCACAGTTAAAGAGAGAGCTTGAACAAAACAGAAACAAATGTGATCTTCAACATCTTAAATGTCAACTTGAAGGATAACTTGGAAGCTCTGAGATGGGCTGTGAGGACCTGCAGCTGCCCTCTCTCGTACCGTCCGTTGGACTAGCCAGCTCCCCGAGGCAGTGTATCAACCGGGGGCAGCCCCCCCACCCCACCCCACACGCCCCAGAGATGCTTACCGATAGCTGAACTTCCATTCTTTACAACCCATCGGGGTTGGCTGCCTAACCAATCTCCGACCTCAGGCTGGTTCTACAAGACTCACCTGGTTCTGAAGCTTCCTGCCCCGCCCCCACCACACACATACACCTTTCTCCCTCATGAGAGCTCTCCACTACAGAGGTGGGTTCCATGGCAGATACTCAGGATGCCTACCTCCTCCCACATGTTCACACATCATCCCCACTGGCCACCTTCTCTAGAGGGCGGAAATATGGGTGACCTCGGCCCTAAGACTGCCACCCACTGGCCTCCAATAATGGAAAACATGTAGCCAGATCTGGAGAAACGTGCTTTCCCAAAAACCTGGACTCCTGATGGCTGAAAAATGAAGAAATAAAATTATGCTAGTCCCTTTATTAAAAATCTACAATATCTTTAGCTCTGTTCTTAGCTCTTTTCCATAAATATCAGTTTTGTAATAACCCTGTGGAGTAATAATCCTCCTCTCACTGACAAGAAAGCTGAAACTCAGAAGGAATAGGTAACCTATAGGCCAGGTTCCTAATTCTCTCCCAGGGCAGTTTTCTCGGAGGCCTGCACTCTTTCCATCTTGCCAGGGTACACCTCAAATCCAGCGCTGAAGGACACGAGATCCCCAAACACAGAGGCTCTGGCTGTGGAGACTCCTCTGCTTTCAAAGTCAAGTTGTTCTTCCTGCCAGGTGTGACTGCCCTTCGGACCTTCAGGGGAGCCTAAGAATGCATCCTCTCTAAGTATTCTGATCTCAGAGATGACCCAAGAGCAGGTCAGAAGCTGGCACTGATAGAAGAGGCAGGGAGATCAGTGGCCTGGGAATTCGACCTGCATCTAAAGTGGTGAAATGTCTCCCACAGCAATCCCAGAAAGGTTAGAATCCCACGGACCCTCCAGAGAAACCCCCACGCGATGAAAGAGATGAAAGCCCTCGCTGGTGAGGAGGACTCCTCTGCTGGGACAAAAGTTATTTCCGAGTGTCCATTTTCTCTGGGTCCCTTCTGCCCCTGGGTCTTCAGCCTTCTATTTGCAAATATTGGGAATGAGTGGAAATGTTCAAAATTGGTACTTCCACTGGCTCCACTAAAATCAAAGAAACAAGGCTGTGCCTCATTGATGATTTTGCAGCGTCTCAACCACCTGCAGGCAGGTTTGCCCTTGCCTTTACCCCTGGATCCGAGGCTCTTTAGTCAGGGGCAGAGTTTAACCTGTTTAGTTTCAAAAATTCCGGGGGCTGGGGGTTGGGAAAGCAGACCAGGGAGAGAACATGTTCCCACAGAAAGCAGTAGGCTTTCCACCTCCCCCACACTCACCAAAAGAAAACACATTCACAGGCCTCCCTACTGGTCCTGCCCTCTCCGCCTCCTGCTTCCTGAACTCCTGACTTTCTTCAGAGTTCTAGCGCCCAGGAGAAGTTTCTCTCCTCTTTCTGTCCTGATGGGGGCACGAGTATTCACTCAGCATCCTAGGGTGTGGAGGAACAGCTCTGAAAACTCAGGAGTGAGCATGCAACGATTATGGTCCTGGGCAACATGACCATAATAGCGCAGTTGTGTTTTGTAAAGGAAGAACCACCTGGAGTCCGATGCGGCTCCCAGCACAGAGGAGAAATGGGCTGTGTGTGCTGTCGCGCCTGAAGCCAGAACCATGCCCGTACAGTGACAAACGAGTATCCGTGAGCCTGCACGTGCATGCCGCGGCGCCCGGCTAGCCCTATTTACTTGCACTTTTGTTTACACTGCCCTTGGGATGGTTTCCTTCTTCTTCATCACATTGCAGGCGAAGACATAACTCCTGAAGTGAAACGAGTCTACTTCTGACACTGCTGTCTGCTCAGTCTTTTATAGCACTTCCCTATGGGTCAATTTGTATAATTTCTAAAATCCACCCCAAATCTCGAACTTCCTGTGGGTACATTTTTACATCTAGATTTCCTCCCTGTCCCGTACAGTCTCTCTCTCTCTCTCTCTCTCTCTTTTTTTTTCCGAGGACACAGGGAGGGTCCAGTAATCTTCCTCCCACCTAAATCCTGGCTCTATTGCAAAATATAAAACCAGAGACCAGGTTAGGGCAGAGCTGAAAAGGCTCTCCTTGTGGTCACTGGTTCTTGGGCCCAACACTGACAACCAGCGCCATGCACTGGGCAGTCCAGGGCTGGTGGACCCACACAGCCCATACCTCCCCCCGCCCCGCTCTGAGGACACAATCCCCCTCTACTTCCTAGGGAAAATCCATCCCCTCCAGCAGCCCGCTTTTCAGAGAAATCCAAGAAACTGACACCAAACCCGGAAGAGAGAGAAACACAAAACTAAACTTTCCAAAGATGGGAAGTTGCTTTCATTCCCGGGTAGACTTCAAGGAAAGCCTCCAGGGACTCTTCCCTGGAGAGACATAATCTGCCTTCCTACCTTCCCAGGAACTTTGCAAATACACCACAGAGCCGTGGAAAAGTGGCCAAAGCAGAGAGAGAAGAGTTAAATCAAGCCCAGACCTCAGCAATCTGTGTTCAATTTTGATAAAAATCTCTCTCCCTCTCCCCCACCACCCCCCTTCCTCCATCCCACAGTTCAGACATGTCTCTTTACGTTAAGAGCTTGCATCTTGTTTGGGGCACCGCGGCGCTCGCTCCCCCAGAACCAGGCGCGTCCCTCATCGTGGGCACGTGTGACAGACGCATCCATCCCACTCCCGGGGCAGGACCCGACACAGAACCGCAGGGTCCTGGCCCCACCGCCTCCGCCGCCTCCTCCTTACAATTACCTGCCTCCAGACGGGATCCTGACTTCCTCGGTTAAGTCAAAGTCCCATTGCCTGATGTCAGGGCCACAGCAGGAGGCTGGGCGGCCGCCACAGGTGCCGAGGTCCCCGAAGTCAGGACCCCCTTCTGGGATGCTCCTTCCCTCGCTCAAGGTCCCCCACTGCGCCTGAGAGAGAGCAAGAACCTCCCGCTCCCCCTGCCCTGCCTGCTGGCCAGAGGCCAGGCTTGCAAGTGGGAGCTGGGGCTTGGGAAGAGTTAAATCACCCGATTGAAAGCACAAGGCTGAGCTCGGGGCAAAGCCACCACCAAAAAGTTGTCAGTTTGGGGGGGGGGGGGCGCGTACCGGCTAACGTTCGTTCGTCCACTTGTGACAACAAGGAATCTGATTTCAAAGCCACCAAAAAAAGCGCATTTTCTTTTTACAAAAAAGTTTTCCAAAGACATTTCCTGTGTCCAGATGTGCCAAGACAGACAGACACAGGACACACACGCAAATCACGCCCCTGACACACAGACACGCACACAGGCCCCGGGGGGGCCCCTCGAGTGCCGCTGGCTCCCGCAAACACTGCAGAAACACAACAGGCAGCCCGCGGAGGGGCCGCCTTTCCAGTCCCCTCTGTCGCGCTGCAGGGAAAGCGCTGGGGGGGTGGGGGGGGCGGGAAGAAGCCTGGAGGTGCCGGCAGAAAGCGCCCCCCGCCCCGCCGCCCCGCCCGGCCCGGCGCGAGGCAGAGGCACGGCCGCGCACTTACTCCGAGGACCCCATGGCGCGGCCGCCGCTCCCCGCAGCCCAGAAGCCGCCGCCGCCGCCGGCCGCCGCTCGCCCCGGCTCCTCTGGGCGCCCCCGGGCTCCGAGAGCGGGCGGCGCGGCTCCCCGCCCGGCCGGCCCGCGCCCCCGCCCGCCCAGCTCTGACGTCAGGCGTCTTGGAGCGGGATATTTATGGCAAGGATACTCTGAATGTTCCCTAGGTAGAGTTCTGATTGCAGTTCCTTGGGATTTGTAATTTTCACACTTTCAGACAGAGAGGAGGGGAGGGAGGCAGGGCGAGCGCGGCCGGCAGGGCGAGGCGGACAATGAGGGTAGCTGTTTCCAACTTTGGCAAGGAGCCTTCCCAGGGCTCCCTCTGTTTGGGAAACAAGTAAGGGTCAAGGAGGCCAGAGCGGCGACCTGGGCAGCGGGGGTGGGGGGTTCTGCCCGCTCCTCCCGCTGGAGAAGGGGCTGGAAGACCTGGCCTGAGCCAGCCGCGAGGTCAGGTGCTGGGGGATGCCTTTGTTCCCCCAAAGGCTACTTCCGTGGGAGAAGGAGTCCCAGGAAGGTGCTAGGGGCTGGGACGGAGATAAATCAGGCAGACCAGAACAGCTAATTAGAAGCCCTGGTCCACACCCTAACAACTTTTCCATTTCTTCTTTGGGAGTGTGTATGTATAAAAAAAAAAAAGTTTATTTTTATTAAATTACGTTCCACACTCCCTGCCTCTGTATAGCTTTTCCAACTCAGTGCCAGTCAATTCATCTTACTTTACTGCTTACATACAGAGTTTGAGCCGTTTACAATAGGTCTTATTCATACATTTAAAAAATTGCTTTTAATTTATTTTTCTTAAATGTGATTGTGATCCATCTCCTTGACGCGACTGGAAATTGACTAAGTCAAGAGCAAGGGTCTCTTCCATGATTGGCACCATCCCCAGGGTGTGTATTTGACCTCTGCCTCCCTCCCCAATCCCAGGAGTGTGCAAGCTGATGGTGCCCACACTGGATGATGACCCATGCGGAGTTTTCTGAGTGTTTAAGACCCGGAACCAGCGATCCTCTGTCCCTTCACCTGGCTAAAGGGGCTTAGGGAAATGGTTTGGCTTAAGGGCTATCTTTCAAGAGTGGAGAAAAAAAGGTCTAATGCTTTATCCTTCGTGATTTCGTGAGGATTGGAGAATAAATGTAATTGCTCGTGCAGTTCGATAACATAAATGTGTAGGTATCCACCTCCCCTTTAACAGAAAGAAGCACAGATAAACGCAAAGCATCACTAAAAAAACACAACTTTAGTGAACTTTCCATTAGCCCAGATGGGGTAGAAGTGGGGTGGGGGGTGTCTTAACCACAGTTACCGTGCAGCAGGGATTCAAGGAGTTGGAATGTATTTACCCCTTTGGCAGGAGCTGGTTAGGGCTGATTGCCAGAAGGAGCCAAGTCTTGGGACTGGGCCTCTTGGTGGGGGACAGCCAAAATGTTTTGGTCCAAGCCACAGAGGGCCCACAGCCCTGATGTTTGGTCACTGTCAGTTTGCCCTCCTGAGCATAATAGCTCACTACCACCTCCCTCCATCCCTTTCCTCCCATCAAGCCTCCACTGGCAAGATAAACCCTGCTCTGTACTAGACATTAAAAATCGGCTTCCAGAAGCCAGTAACAGACCCCTTCTCCCTTGCCCTTCTCAACTAAGGAGACCTGAAGTCTATAGTATTCACCGCCCAGGACTCCCTGGTACTAGGGAGAGTTAAGAAACCCAGTTCAAGCCAGTGAGACTGCCATACGGAAGGCAAGGGTCAGCTTCCATGAAAGCTCTTTAAGAAAAGGCCAGATTCAGATGGCATGCCCCCTCAACCCTTTGACACTGCCCATTCCTCCTTCCTCCACTGTTGCTCTTTTGGAACATGGATATGATGCCTGGGGAAACAGCACCATCCATCCTATAACCTTGAGAAGAGAAGCCACTCACTTGAGGGTGGAGCAGGAAGATAGGAGCTGAGGCCCTAGATGACATGGATAAGTGGCCATACCTTCCTCTAACTCCTTGTTAGGTGCAAAAAATAAATCTGTATGTGCTTAAATGATTATGTTAGGGTCTTCTCCTGTTTACAGCCAAATATAATCTTACCCCATACACTCCCAATCAGTTCACCAAGATATGATATAATATTGGGACAATTCCTCAGCATCAGCTTATAGGTATAATGATTATTTTTAATGTGATACTGTGCATTGGCATAATTCTTTATAGTTTTCAAAGCCTATGCACATATATCTCTCCTGAACCTCACAATTTTGGGAGCTATCACTATACCCTCCTTTTTTTATATGTAAGAGAAGCCATATTTTATAAATATCCTGCCCAAGATCACACAGTCAGCAAATAAGGTAGCTTGAATACTACCTTAGTTCCTCTGACTCTAATTCTTTGGATTTTCTGCAACATCTTTTTTAAAATTTTTGTTCGTTTTATTTTTAAGAGAGAGAGAGACACAGAGTGTGTGCAAGGAAGGGTCAGAGAGATAGGGAGACATAGATTCTGAAGCACGCTTCAGACTCTGAGCTGTCAGCATAGAGCCCAACGCAGGGCTCGAACCCACGAACTGTGAGATCATGACCTGAGCTGAAGTTGGCCGCTTAACCAACTGAGCCACCCAGGCGCCCCTGCAACATCTTTAATAACACAACAAAAGAAGTCCAATGAAGAATCTTTATTCCTACTAAACTGACATGAATTCTACTTACTTCAATGCAGACGAAGCAGTTTGCAAGTAAATTCTGGAACTGGAATGTGCCACAGTCAAATTGGGATTAATTCCAGTCTTCTGTCTCCTGGGATCCCCATGACCTTCCAGCTACCCTCTGATATCCTGCCCTAAATCCCTGCAATTGCTCTTTCTAAGGTCAGTGACCTTTTGCATGAATCAGTCTTGTCTCTCTTCATTCTCACATCCTTTAAAATGCGCACACCACCCCTTTCCTGAGTCTCCTCTCTCTCAGGGACATCCTCCCATCACTACGACCTTGTGTGGTTTCTCTTCTTGGTTCTTCCTTCACCTCCATGTTGATGCTCCCCGGGGATCTGCCAGTGACTGTCCTTCTCCGGAGAGACACAGACTATCCAATGAGTTCATCTTTTCTCGTGAATTCCACCACAAGCTCTTGGGGAAAGTCAACCATCGTCTCTACAACCAGATGTATATGCCAACCACCTCTTTCTCTCAACTTTAATCACACTTTTCCAACTGTTTATTGTCTGTGTTGCCCAGCATGTGGCAATGCTTAAATAAACGGTATGTATTTTTAATTATTATTGAAACAAAAGATGCAGGAAAGTTACTAAAGCATAAGAGAATTTTATGACTGGCTTGTTTCTAGTATTGGGAAATATGATGTGACTATTCTCCCTTGAAAACCATGCCACAGGCCAATCTGATTATCCACAGTCATAAGAAGATATAGTGTAACTTATAGAAATTAGCAGCATCAGGGGCACCTGGGTGACTCAGTCAGTTAAGCGTCCGACTTTGGTTCAGGTCATGATCTCACAGTTCGTGGGTTCGAACCCTACATCCAGCTTCGTCCTGACACCTCAGAGCCTGGAGCCTGCTTTGGATTCTGTGTCTCGCTCTCTCTCTGCCCCTCTTCTGCTCATGCTCTGTCTCTCTCTGTTTCTCAAAAATGAATAAACGTTTAAAAAAAAGAAATTACCAGCATCAGTCCAAATAGAAATGAAGTGGCAGACCTAATGAGAAATAGAATAACCTCATTAACTCATTCCAGGGAAACTAAGAGGAATCAGTCTTAGTTTAAATTCTTAGTTTAAAGAATTAAAGGTGAAGTGGGAAAGGGCCAGAGACTTAGGTGTGGTATGTGGGGAGCATGAGGAGGATGGGAACAAGGGAAGTGAGGCTGCACAAGGGAATATTCCAGGTCTCTGAGAGGGGAGTCCATCCCTGCCCAGGTGAGCTCTTCAGACTCTATAAAGAAAGGAAGCACAAGAAGCTCATGTAACTGTGGGTTTCAGTGCTAAGTAGCTGTTTTTGAGGCCAATGAGCCCTGAAGCATCCATAAAGTGGGAGGAGCCTTTTCAGGTCATGTGGTTCACTCTCTACACCCCTTCCCCCAACCCACAGAGTTCTAATGTAGGAAGTTGCCTCCTATTCTCAAGGCTGCTGGGGGGGGGGGCTCCCTCTCCGTCTGTCAGTCATTGGCATGTTCCAGGCATATTCCCTGATCACACAGTGAGACTCTGTGCAGCACACTGCTCATCTAGAAAAGCCTGCATCTTCACTAAGAGATCCTTAAATAGTTCACCAAGCTTGTCCTGGCTTCCAGTCGACCATGTACTTCTATGGCTCAGCCTAATCATGGGGAAAATCAGGCTCCACAAAGGTCTCTGCTTACTCTCTCAAGTTCCAAGTTCCTGGCCCACAGTGCATGGACCCTGGCAGCACTCCTGCCTTTTGGTCCAAACTGCCCGGACCTTTTGGAGAGTGAATGAGAATCCCATGAATACACCATCAAATCGAGATGAGGCTCTCTGTGTATAACATACCCCATTTCCTGATTTACTGACATGGGCTATAGAATCATGAAGAGAACTTGTTAGAATCAGAGACCTTAGTTAAATCCCCAGCCTTGCTTCTCAGTACTGTATAATCTCAGCATTTCTGAAGCTTAGTGTTTGTGGCAGTTAATTTTATTTGTCAACTTGGCTCAGCTACAATGCCCAGATTTTTGGACAACCATTATTCCAGGTGTTCTATAATGATGTTTTAGGATGAGAATAGCAATTAAATTAGGGAGCCTTCATGATATGGGTGGGCCTTATGCAATCAGTAGAAGGCCTTAGTAGAACAAAGATTGATCTCCAGCATCCTGCCAGCAGATGGCCTTCAGACTTGAACTACAACTCTTCCCTGGGTCCACAGCCTGCCAGCCTACACCACATCAGATTTTGTACTTACCAACCCTCCACAATTGCATGAGCCATTTCTTAAAATAAATGTATCTATCTATACACACACACACACACACACACACACACACACACACACAAATCTTGATGGTTTTGTTTCTCTGGAGAACCCTAGTACAATGTTTCTCATCAATAATAGGATGTAGGAGCACCTGGATGGCTCAGTTGGTTGAGCATCTGACTCTTGCTTCTCAGCTCAAGTCATGATCATGGGATCAAGCCCTGTCTCGGGCTCTGCTCTGAGTGTGGAACCTCCTTGGGATTCTCACTTTCTCTCCATTTGCCCCTCCTCCACTCATACACTTGTGGTCTTTCTCTCTCAAAAAAATAATTACATAGGATGAAAATTACTCCATCACAAAGCACTGTTGAAAAGGTCAAATGAAGGAAAACAGACAGAAAGTCCCCACCCCATTGAGTTCTTCTGAGACTAGGGAGGAAGAGGATCACTGATTTGTGAGGTTTCTCTCCTCCTACCATGTAAGCCCTGGTCAGGATCACCTCACAGACCTCCAGGTTCTCCTCAGCAAAGTGCCAGACCCTGTATCAAGGGCACTGTGAATGCCCAGAAGGCAGAAGAAACTTGTTCTAAACTGGACCCAGTTCAGCAGGGACACGTCACACATCAGGCATTTTGATCATAGGCCCATCCTGCTTCTCTCACTGATAATAAGAGATGTAATCTTCATTGTTTAGAGCAAGCCTCCTGGTCTCCTATTATCAGACATAATTTCCAAGCATACAACTAAAGAGAGAAAAAGTCCAGAGCTACCACAGTTTCTTCCTGGAAATGATCAATAGGACATGAACTGCTCAAAGATGGCTTAGGTCCTCATTGTGGTACAGTAGAAAGGCCTCCAAATATGGTATCAGAAAAACCTGGTTTCTAATCCCACTTCTGGCTTTTCTAGCTGAGTAAGAACATCTTCTCTGAAAATTACAGTTTAACAGGAGTATCAACCTCATGGTGCCGAGTGAGAACCAAATTATAGAATGTCTGTACCTTACAGATGGCCATTGTTCTTATATGCTTTTCCTTCTCCTTGTCCTTTCCCATCTCCTCCCCCCACACCAACAACACAGACACATGGCTCCTCTGTTAGGTAATACGGAGAATGCACTTAACATTAATGTACAATTCACCAGGTTCCTGGCATCCAGTTCTCTGCAAACATCTCTGCCCAGAGTTAAGAAACTTCCTTTGGATCAGACATGACCACACTAAATAGGCAGCGATTGGAAAATTGCCCCATAAAAGCTGTCTCTTTCCGAGGCACAGGACTGCATTTTTTGAGAAGCCTTCTCAGGTTGTTTGCAGTGGCTTTGAGGGTCGGCTCTGCTGCCTTGCCTACGTCAAAACCCTAAGTGTTTAACCACAAGACACACAATCCTGGGACATCGTGGCGGCAGCCCTCCACCCCCACAGGGAGGCAGGCCATGCGTGTGTCTAATCTGGTATGTGGCCCCCCAGCAGGGCCAGTGAGGCACTGCACCTGGCCAGATGTAGGATGGAATATCACACAGTGTGCACAGTGATTGGGTGGGAAAGGGGGTGAGATTCCTTTCTAAACCGCCCCCCCGCCAAGACACAGTATGATCAGAGCCTAAGGTCCTCAAGCTGGGAAAGGCCATACTTTGCTAGTGGTCACAGCTTCTCATGTTATTTCTGGAGTCAGAACACTTGCACACTCATGACTGCATACAAACTCCCCTTCTAGTCCCATTTGCAGTAGCTCAAAACCCTGTGAAAGATAACGCTCAGGGCCAAGTGTTTCAGTTAGCTTCAGGGTAAAGTTGTATTTTGAAATGTGAGAGAAAGGAATCTTCCCAACTGATCTCTGAGAGTGAGGATGGGTAACACACACTTTTCTCCATTGAAAAATAATTTGACACTGCTTACAGTCCTCAAGCATGTGTGACTCTGGGCTGGTGTATCTATGTATATACAACTGAGCAGTAACTTGTGTAAGACTAAGGGACTTCAGGAGAAGCATGACATGTTTCATCATTCGGTGGTTTTGTCTTTTAAAGGAAAATATCTTAAAAATGGCAAAGTGATGATGTTAGGAATCTGTTCTTAATTACCACTCAGTAACTTGGCAGTATGTTTTATCCCATTCATTTCTTTTGGAAAGTTCTCAGCAACTTGTCTTTTCAGCTGTGTGTATACAATCACACACCACACACACACACACACACACACACACACACACACAGATAGAAAGATAAAACCCACCCAGGGTTGCTCTTGGAAAGAGCACAGGACATTTGCACACTTAATGAATTCTCCTGTTACTATGTACAAGCATGGATTTTCACATGCTGTAAAAGTTTCATAAATGCCCAGTTCATTGATGTATATATGTGGTTTGGGACTCTGGGGAGAAGACTTTCTTACTTTCTTTAAAGAAGAGGAAAACGAAGGAGGAAGAGGAAGAGAAGATGAAGGAGAGAAAGAAAGACGAGGGGAAGAAAGAGGAGGAGGAGAAAGAGGAAGGGGAGGGAGGCGAAGGAAGAGAAGAGAAGGAAGGAAGAGGAAGAAGAAGAAAAGAAGAGGAGGAGGAGGAGGGGGAGGAGAAAGACAAGGAGGAGGAGGGGAATGACAGGGAGCAGGAGGAGGAGGAGAAATCCTCCTCTAATGCTATTTGCTCATTCATTCCTGTTAGGTGCCAAGTGCTGTGGTAAGCCTTGGAGATGCAAAGGTGAATGAGATGGGGTTCCTATCATTAAGGAATTGGGTCTAGTGGAAAGGCCATGCAATCAAGTTCTACTACAGCCATTAAAAGATAATACGTTTACTTAAAAAAAAAAAAAGCACATGAAACTTTCAGAATTGTTGTGGTCAGGAGGAGGCAAAAGGCATAACGCATTTCCTGCCTTAAGAAAGTTCTCTGGATGAAGGAGAAATTATCTTCCCTTTTCATGGGTACTTTCCAGACCAGTATTTCCAAAATGTGTTCTACAGAATGCTAATCCCTTTAAATGGTTTGTCAAAAAGGTAGGGGGAGAGATCCTCATGGTCAAAAAAGCTTGATAAAAACTATATATTTTGCAATGCATATTTGCATATTGAAGGTTCTGAGAAGACCTGCAAGAAGAAGATCTGCCTTTCTTTCCTTAGCACAGCATTCCCCCAAATAATTTCCTCATAGGACCCATTTTTCACATAACATCTATGAGCGTTCCGTAACTTTTAAGAAACACTGTTTAGTCTGAAGGGGACCATAAGAAATCTCTAAAAATAAACACAAGTGTAATAGGATGCCGAATTGGAATTTTTAATGAGGCAGCAAGATACAATAGATAGGAAATCCTAAAATAATGTTTCAGAGTAGGAAGCAGATTTTTAAAGGGAAATATCTGGGTACTGGTTTTATGCCTCTAAAAATCCTATCCTATAAAAGTGATTGGAAGTGTGGAAATAGAGAAAGAATGTTATGAAGATGATTTCTTTGAGAGACCTGCACCAGAATTCCTGCCCTTTACCCCACGAAGAGAATAGCTTGAGGGCGATGAGTCAAGGGCCTCACTAAGTGCTTCTCAGAGCTAGAAACTGTGGACAATGTTGGACTCCAGCCTGGAAATCTAGAGAGCAAGAGACAGATGATGAATTGATTTCCTGGTGGATCAAAGGAGAGCAGTTGCTTTATTGGTAAGGCTGGCGCTCTCTGAGCTTGCTAGAACGTGGATTAATCCATGTTCCTGAGAACCACATGTGGGCCACATGGGAGAGAGAGTGAGCCAGGATCCCTTTTTATATCTTATCAAAGAAGACTACCTGGAAGAATTATGGGACCACACCATCAAGGGTAGACGTGGAGTGGACCATTGGAAAACCAAACTAACTGGGGGAGAAGCAGGTGAAGGATGAAAATGCACAGCCCATCTCATAGGAGTTGTGGGAGCCCCAGTGAGTAATCTCTGAAGAACCCACCAAAGGACTCACAGGAAAAAGAATCTGATATATGCAAAGCCATTTGACAACTATACCAGTCAAGTAAAAACCTCTCTGAGAAAGGAGGGACTTCTAACCATGGCTGAGGAAAGAGATCAGCATACTATATTCCCCCAAAGCAACTATAATATGAATTAAATTGACAAAAATAACCATTTCAGCACTCCTGAAATCAACCAAAGGCATATGACAATCTGAGAGGTGTTTAAAGACTGATGGACTTTGGGTAAAAATAATGGGGATCTTTGGTGTTCTGGCTCGAGGCTCTGTGAAATCACTGACTGACCACTAGGAAGACACACAGGGGTGACCTTTGGGAAGCCAATTTTACAAATAGAAGCAAGAATATTCAAAACAAAACTAAGCTGAGACATCAGTGTCCATATACTGCAGGTTTGTGGACAGATTTAACCAAAGAGAGTCACAAAACAAACATGCAAAATGGCCACACAACCTTAGTGCAGGTGATGAGGATAAGAATCCAAAGTTGCTATAAAAGGCTGTCTAAAATGCTTAATTTTGGGAGCACCTGGGTGGTTCAGACAGATAAGTGTCAGACTTTGGCTCAGGTTATGATCTCATGGTTTGAGTCCCAAATCAGGCTCTCTGCTGTTAGTGCAGAGTCATTTCGGACCCTCTGTACCTCCTTCCTCTCTGCCCCTCCTCTGCTTGTGCTCTCTCTCTCTCAGAAATAAATAAACCTTTAAAAAATGAAATGTCTATAGATGCTGGCAAGGGTGTGAAGAGACGGGCACCCTCCTACACTGTTGGTGGGAGTGTAAACTGGTGCAGCCACTCTGAAAAACAGTGTGGAGACTCCTCAAAAAACTATCAGTAGAGTTCTCCTATGACCCAGCAATAGCACTGCTAGGGATTTACCCAAGGGATACAGAAGTGCTGATGCATGGGGGCACATGTACCCCAATGTTCATAGCAGCACTATCAACAATAGCCAAATCATGGAAAGAGCCTAAGTGTCCATCACCTGATGCATGGATCAAGATATGTATATATATATATATATATTATATATACACACACACACACACAATGGAGTATTACATGGCAATGAGAAAGAATGAAATATGGCCATTTGTAGGAAAGTGGATGGACCTCGAGGGTGTCATGCTAAGTGAAATAAGTCAGGTGGAGAAGGACAGATACCATATGTTTGCACTCATAGGTCTAACAGGAGAACAGGAGAAACCTATTGGAGGACCATGGGGAGGGGAAGGGGGAAAGAGAGTTGGGGAGAGACAAGGACGCAAAACCTGAGAGACTATTGAATACTAAAAATGAACCAAGGGTTGAAGGGGGACGGGGAGGGGGGAAAAGAGGTGGTGGTAATGGAGGCGGGCACATGTGGGGAAGAGCACTGGGTGTTATATGGAAACTAATTTGACAATAAACTATTTTTAAAAAATGAAAAGTCTAGTCTTTAACAACAAAAAATCTTAATGCACACAAAGAAACAGTAAAGTGTAACCCATATGCAAGAAACAAAAAGTAGTCAATAGAAACCATTTGAGTGTCTTCAAATGCTGGATTAAGCAAAGACTTAAAAACAGCTATTCTAAATACATCTAAAGAACTGAAGAAAGCAATCTTCAAGGAATTAAAAGAAAGAATGACAACAATGAATGCACAAATAGGGATTATCAATCAGGACATAGATATTATGGCTTTTAAGAGAACCAAGTAAAAATTCCGAAGTTGAAAAATACAAGTAAAATGAAAAATCCACTGAGAGGCTCAGTAACAAATTCAAGATGGTAGAAGAAAGAATCGGTGAACTGGAAGATAGAGAAATAGAAATTACTATTCTGAAGAACAGAGAGAATAAATGAAGAAAAACCGATGGAACCTCAAAGACCTGTAGAACATCAACTGTTCCAATATTCATATAACAAAAACCCCAGGAGAGAAGAGATAGAAATAGGCATAAATGTTGCAAAATTTAATGAAAATCTACTGATCTATTATAGCTACTGATCCAAGAAGTTCAAAAACTCTAACTGGAATAAACACAAAGAAATTCACACCTAGACATCTCAGAGTCAAATGCTTAAAAGCCAACACAAAGAGAAAATCTTGAAAGAAGAGGAGGGAAATATTCATTACATACAAGGAATGTCAATAGAATAATGACTGACTTCTCATTTGAAACAGTGGAGACCAGAAGACAGTTAAGTAATATATTTAAACAGCTGAAAGAAAAATATTCTTATTCTTCACAAATAAATTCTAAATCCAGCAAAGCTATTCTTCAAAAATTTAGAAAAAATTATTCTCAAAGCATAGTTAAAATAAAAAGAATTTATTTTTTTAAAGTAAAAAGAATTTAAATGATACTCCTTAAAATCTCATTTAATGATGCTCAGCGTCATTCATCCACCAGGGAAATACAAATCAAAACCACACTGAGATACCACCTCACACCAGTCAGAGTGGCTAAAATGAACAAATCAAGAGACTATAGATGCTGGCGAGGATGTGGAGAGACGGGCACCCTCCTACACTGTTGGTGGGAATGTAAACTGGTACAGCTGCTCTGGAAAACAGTGTGGAGGTTCCTCCAAAAACTATCCATAGAACTCCCTTATGACCCAGCAATAGCACTGCTGGGGATCTACCCCAGGGATACAGAAGTGCTGATGCATAGGGGCACATGCACCCCAATGTTTATAGCAGCACTTTCAACAATAGCCAAATCATGGAAAGAGCCTAAATGTCCATCAACTGATGAATGGATCAAGAAGATGTGGTACACACACACACACACACACACACACACACACACACACACTATGGAATACTACATGGCAATGAAAAAGAATGAAATCTGGCCATGTGTAGCAAAGTGGATGGACCTCGAGGGTGTCATGCTAAGCGAAATAAGTCAGGCAGAGAAGGACAGATACCATATGTTTTCACTCAGAGGTCTAACAGGAGAAACCTAACAGGGGACCATGGGAAGGGGAAAGGGAGGGTAAGAGTTAGGGAGAGGGAGCGAGGCAAATCCTGAGAGACTCTTGAATCCTGAAAACAAACTGAAGGCTGAAGGGGGGCGGGGGGAGGGAAGGAGAGTAATGG
>PJEM01017789.1:0-20796 GCA_004023845.1 Helogale parvula
GGTGGTGGCTCTCGTCTCCAGGCACATGTCGGAGCCACCAGCCTCAGAGAGGTCACATCCAGCCAGGGATGGGGTCCTGGCACTGGCCAGCCTTGGAGAGGGCCTCACCCAAGAATGGGCAGGGCTCCTGGGGGCCACGGCGGAGGCCAGGGCCAGACAGTAGTCACCATGGCGGGAAAGGCTAAGCCGTGAGTACTTCGGGAGCACAGGGTGGCTGGGAGCTGGGCAGCGTCTGTGTGAGGGCCACAGCCCGGGTGACGCATGGGTGTGCAGAAGGGACGTTAGTCTTCAGGGAAGCCAGCAGGGTTTTCCAAGGAAAGAGCCATCCATCGGAGGTTAGAGCGATCAGCGCCTCACTCACGCACCAGGAGGCACGCGTGCTGCGCTGGGGATGGGGGGACCCTGCGGTGGGGCTGCTGTGAGCTGCTCACGGCGGGGGGGGAGTCCTGGGCGGGAGTGGGGGCCGCACACCCTCCCACCCTGTGCAGAGCTGAAGGTGAACCTCAGGGTCAGACCCGGAGACGTGCCCCAGCCACACAGGGAGCCCCGAGGACGCCCCCTGTCCCAGACCGGCTGCTCCCAGACCCGAGGAGGCCCGTGGTCAGGTGCGGACAGCCAGGGGAACCCGGACAGGTGGGTGCAGCCTGGAGCCCCAGGGCCGGGCTGGGGGAGGTCCTTCTGGCTCCTCAGGGGCTCTGACAGGTGAGAGGACCCTGGGGCCGTGACAGGTGGGGGGGCCCTGGGGCCGTGACAGGTGAGGGAGCCCTGGGGCCGTGACAGGTGAGGGAGCCCTGGGGCCGTGACAGGTGAGGGGGCCCTGGGGCCGTGACAGGTGAGGGGGCCCTGGGGCCGTGACAGGTGGGGGGGCCCTGGGGCCGTGACAGGTGGGGGGGCCCTGGGGCCGAGACAGGTGGGGGCCCTGGCCTGGGTCCTGGTGGTTCTTTGTTTTCTTCCATTCAACGGCAGTGTCAAATCCCTGCCCAGCTGGGGCACTCGTCACTTGGTCACTCCTGACATGTGGGTCGGGGTCCTCATCACTTGCTTCCGACAGAAAGGAGAGGCAGTGAGGTCCTAAACTCACTCTGTCTGGCTTTAGGCTTGTAGTAAAGCTGTAAACGTGGTTCAGAGGCTTCCTGGCCCGATGGTCCCAGGCCCGTGGGCACAGCCGGGACACCGGCACCCGCACGTCCTGGCTCTTCTCGAACTTCCCTCGGACCTCACTGCTGGCCTCCCTCGAAGGCCCTTTCTAGGGCACCAGGCCCGCCCAGCTGCCTCCACTGCCTCCACTGTGACCCCGGGAGCTCCCTGGGGAGACGGGGGGCTCTGGCCTGGGTGCCCTGCGTGCCCCACCTGCCCCCCTGGGAGAGTCCACCGCAGCCTGGGGACGCGCCGGTGCAGTCGGCACTCCCTTGCCTCCCGCCTTCCCGGATGTGTCCCTACTAGTCCTCAGAGCCTGACGCGCAGTAGGTGCTCGGCACATTTGTGTTAAATGAATGAACATGGGTGGGGGCTAGGGGTGGGAGGCTTTGGGAGGGGTGGCGGCCAATGGGGAGGTTCAGGGGTGAAAGGCCTTCCAGGCAGGGGGCACCCGAGCCAGCTGCCCCAGAGAGAAGTAGAGAGTGGGGCTGGGGAGGTGGTGAGTCCCTGCTGTTACCAGAATAAACAACCTCTTCCTTCCAGGCCAGCAGCAATGCACCCCCAACTCAGGACCCCCCCCCCCACCGCTGCCAACTTCAGGGTTGACTGAGTCCTTTCCCCAGGAATGGATTTGCACACCCCCACTTTAGGGGACCCGAGACTCAGCCTGCTTGGGGCCACACAGCATCCAGAGCTGCACTTAGGTCCCCATGTCCTTGACCTTGACCTTCCCCTCCCCCACTGCCTTCCACATCCTAGAAACTTCTAATCTATGTGCCTCCAATCGTCCTCTGAGCTAGAAAGACCCGGGCTTGGATCCCAGACTGACTGTCCTGACCCCACTGGTGACTGACGTGCACCAGCCAGGCCCAGAGCAGGTGGGTTTCGGGGCTTAGGGCGCTGAACCCCCTACTGATTGATGGACCCACGTGCAGAGGCGCTCCGCTGGCCTGACCCGGAGCCCCCCGCCCCCCAACCCGGAGCTCCCTCAGCTCTGCCCCCTGAGTCCCCGAATTTTGGAGATGCCGCTGAATGCATATTTCGGTAACGACCCAGGTTACCAGCCTTCAGAGCTTTACAAATGCATTATTAAAAAGAACATTCTGAAGACGTCTAAAATGCATCAAAGTACTCAATACTCCACATCTGATCATAATTAAGAGTAAAAAATACGGCCCAGAAGGGGGCTGGCTGTGACAGATTTGCCGCATGGGGCTAATGGGGGAGCATTATTAACACGCGGAAATTGCTGGAGACGGGCTTGGCAGGGCGCCCGGTTTCATCGCGCACGTGGAGGGTGATGGGCGCCGTGGCCATGAACGCGGCCAGCCCCCCAGGCCACACAGAGCAGCAGCTCCGACCCCCCACTTTGGGGACCCAGGGCCTCTGTGCTTGGAGGGTTCGGGGCCTCCGTGATGGTGGGTGGGCCCTGGGGGAGGGTATGCAGAGAATGAAGGTGGGGAGGTGGTGGTGGTGGGTGTGGGCCACCCTGCCTGGGTCCCCGGAGGGACCCTGTGTCCCCTGCTGCTGCAGGTGCTGGCGGTCAGCAGCAGCTCTCGGGGACCCTCTGCAGACTTGCCCTCGGCCCCAGGGTCTGCCTTCTTCTGATGGCAGCCAGCATCTGGCCTGGTGGCAGAGGTGGTGTGGAGGGTCCCGCCCCCTTGCCGGGCCTGGGTCGGCTCTGAGCCCCCTGGGATGAGCTATGGCCTTTGTCAAGATTGCGTCCAAGCGCAGTTCTTGGCCCAGACCTGCTTCTTCCCCCACAGGGGCTCATCCCAGCAGCTCTCCAGCGAGCCTCCTGCACACCCGGCTGTGTCTCTGGACCTTGTCTGGACAGCTGACCTGCGGCTGGGGGGTGAAGCCAATCCAGGGCTTAGTGGGGCCGGCATCTGGGCAGGGTCTGGGGGGCGGCTGGAGGGAGCAAGGTCAGGAGGCCCTGGCAAACCACGTGTCACCATTTCTGGAGCACGTGCAAGGCCGAGGTGCCTACCTCACCTGACCTCACCCTCGGACGAAAGGGAGGAGGCGCCGTGGCTCATTTCTGTGGGCGCCGTGGGCTCCGTGTCAGAATGAGATTGCACCTCTCCTCATAAGCCCAGCGAGGCTGCCTGATGTCAGCTTGCCCATCCCAGCTTCTTCGTGCGGGTGCGGAGACTGGGGCCCCACGCCCCCCACGCCCTGTGGACAGACTCTAAACCAGAGTCAAGTCCACCTCCCCCCCTGCTAGCTCTGTCCCCCTGCCCTGTTTTCCAGTCTGGGGTTTTACAGGATTCAGTGGCGAGGATTAGAAGGATCCTACAGGGAGAGGGCCAGCCACGTGGCAAGTGCCATCTCGTGGTGTCAGCTGTCAGCCTCAAACTCAGGCCCAAGCCCGGCTCTGCCCGGGGTCGGGGTGGGGTGGGCTTCAGGCCACCCTGACAAGCACGGAATTACCTGGGGATCCTGCTGAAGTTCAGGTTCTGGTTCAGTCACTGAACGAGTTTCCTGCAGCTGCTGTGACGCCACGAGCTGCGGCCCCAAGCAGATCAGAGGTTTGCTCTCCCTGTGCTGAGGCAATGAGTCCAAAGCCAAGGTGTCCCCAGGACTGTGCTCACCAGAGGCCCGAGGTGAGGAGCCTTCCTGGTCCCCTCCAGCCGCTGGTGGCTCTGGGCGTCCCTTGGCTTGTGGCCATGTCCCTCCCACCTTCGCTCCGTCCCCTCGTGGCCTCTCCCGTCTGGTGTCACATCTCCCTCTGCCGCCTCTTAGATGGACACTCGTAGTGGCAGGCCCCTCCTGACAAGATGCTCACCCTACCCGGTGCGGCGGCGCTCGCGGAGCTCCTCCCCTGCCCCCCAGCCGTGGCTGCAACTCAGCCGGGCACAGGTGGCAGCCACGAGCCACCGAGAAATGGGACCATGGGGGTGGGGGGAGGGGGCTCTGCAGTTGGAATGAAAATGCAAATGCACGAGGTGGAACTGCACCCTCCGAAAATCTGGAAAGATGATTTATCACCACATTTTCCTGGCGGCTTGTATCTTCACCGAGGATCCTGTAAATGGATAAACAGGAAGAGGATTTAATCAGGTGCCAGGAGCCGAGGCGCGGTGATTAGCATGCGGATCCCTTAATGCCCTGTGTTACATGCCGTTAATTACACGGATTGTAGGGGAATTAATGTCGGGCCCTGCTAATGATTTTTTTGGAAAGAATAACTTTATTTACATAACACGGGCCGAAAGAATTATTGAGAGAAATGGGGAAAGCAGGAGACCGACTGCTCCCAGGGGAAGGGCTCCACAGTCCTGGGGTTCGGGGGGCAGACAGGGCCAGGGGTCCTCTGCCACACCCGGCAGAGATTCGGTCCCAGCATGGATGTGTGAATGACTGGTGAGGTCAGCTGGTCAGCCCACTTGCGCGGTGACGTTAACCACTGCCCTACCTTTCTCTAAGGAGCTGCCCAGCTCAGGTCTCCCCCCACCCCTCCTGCTTCTAGCCTCTCACTGTCGGGAGCCCCAACACCTGCAGGATGGTGGGGGCACCAGGATGGGAAAGCCAGGCTCTTGCTCACAGGGCATCTACAGTTTATAGCCAGAGAGCTCCAGAGCAATATGGCACACAGCACCATGTGATGTGGACGGGCTGAGAGCCAGCCGGGGCTGTGCGGGCAGACGTCTCCGGAGAGGGTGGAGGGTGGGCACAAAGGGCCCCAGAGTGGGGAGCTGGGGGTGGGCTCTGCCAGCCAGGCGTTTTCCCCGAAAAGCCAGTAGATGGAAAGGCCACCTCAGCCCCCAGCTGCCCCCAGCCCTGGCCTCTGCTGCAGGAGGCACAAGACTGGGACTGGCTGGGGTCTGCAGGCTGACGGGGAGGAGCGCAGAGGCAGGTGCCCACCCTGAGCCAAACAGCACTGGGTCAGCCTCCGGCCGGACATCCTGGCAGGGGCTGGGTGAGCGTCCAGGCCCCAGGACTGGTGCGGGATGGCAGGAAAGGGGCTGCACAGGTGCCCAGAGGCGTTCCTCAGGAACAAATGAGAAACGCAAATTGTGTGATTTCTGTCATTTTGGATATAAGTTAAATGCTCCGGGTAACAATCGAATATGAAATAAGGAACAGCAAGAATTATTCACTGGCACTAATCATTTACATTTCGGGTTTTTCTTGGAATGACATTAAATAGCGAAGAAAGCACCTCAGGTGGAAGGAGGACAAAGCTCTGGATTCCGGGCCCACGTGCAGCCCACTCTCCCCCTTTGTCGAGCGGAGTCCTGCGGGCTCTTCTTGCCCTGGGCCCCCGAGTGCAGCCCTGGCCTGTTCCCACCCATCTCGGGCTCACTTTCCCCAGGGCCACGCCATCTCCATCCCCACCCTCCACCCCCTCCTGCCTCCTGCCTTCTGCTTCTTAGCCTTCCGTGGCTCCCACTGACCGGCCTCGCCTTGTGCCCTCGAGGACACTTTCCGGTGGCACCTTGCTCCCCTTCCCACCACCCTCTCTGTTGACCCCGGGGCCACACAGTTTACAAACGAGAAGGACCCCTTTGTCCTGTCCTCCTGGTCTCCCAGAGAGGGTGGGATTTGGTAAAGCAGAGAAGGGAGCCCAGTACCTGCCTGGAGGTTCCGATTCCTGGCTTGTGTCCCTCCTCTCCACCTGTCCCATGAAGAAACCCTCAAGGCGCTGGGGCCTGTTGGTCTCTGCGGTGTCCTCCCTGTGACCGGACGCTTGGTCTGCTCTGTGAAGGGACAAGCCACGCACGGTGGCCCTGGCTGCCCTTTGGGGACCCTCCACTACTGACAAGGGAAGAGACTCGTACTTGGCGTCCCCCACGTGCAGGGCGATGCCAATGGCTGCCAGCTGCTGGCCAGGACCTGCTCCTGGCATTTGAAACTTCCCCATGATCCTGTCTATGGAGAAAGTAAATGCCAACTTCTGCCGGCCCAGACAGGCTGATCGCAAACCCTGATTAGGGGTGTTTGAAGTATGGGATTTCTCGATATTCTCGTGACGTGCAAATTCATTCCAAACAGCAATCCTGAGGGGTGTGTAGGTCCATGATGGCCCTTCCAGAGGGGCTTCGGTCCTTGGGAGTCCGAATTTGGGAGAGCCCCATGGGCATGCCTGCCCACACGTGGTGGGGGGAGACAGAGGCAGCAGGTGAAAGTTGTTTCCCATCTCAGGGAACCTGGTTGGGGGGAGAAGCAGTTCACCGAGGCCCCTGCCACTCAGCCAGGCCAGACAGGCCTAGTCTCCACTTAGGAAAACCTTTTGGCAAACCTCAAGGTGTTGTTAAAATTTCATGGGCTCTCCTTACTTGGAGGACCGTTGGCTGTAACCCTGGGCCGAATCTGCGCCTCACCCAGGTGTGTCTCTTGCTGGCCAGCCGTCTCCTCGATGTCATGGGAATGAGAGATCGCCCTGGAGCTGGCATGGCAGGCTGGCCGGGCCCTGACTTGCTGGCTGCGATGCTGTCAGAATGAATTCATTTCCAAATAAAGCATTGTTAACACCACTATTAAATGCCTGATGACTTCTTTTTTTCTTCTCCAAACTGTATTTCAGGGCCCCGCTTTGCCAGCAGTGATGAATATTTCATTGTAAAGGGAGCTCTTGCCGCTCCTGCCACAGTGTGCTTGTCACCGGGGCACTGGGAGGCCACGCCAGCCTGTCCCGCCGCCGCGTGGACTCCGCAAGCCCACTGACTCCTTGGCTGGCAGCCTGAGCCGCCCGCTGGAAGGTGCGCTGTCCACGGTGCCACACCCCCTGGAAGGTGCGCTGTCCACGGTGCCGGCCCTGCTGGAAGGTGCGCTGTCCACGGTGCCGGCCCTGCTGGAAGGTGCGCTGTCCACGGTGCCGGCCCTGCTGGAAGGTGCGCTGTTCATGGTGCCGCCCCTGCTGGAAGGTGCGCTGTCCGTGATGCTGGCGTTTACTTGCTACTGCGGCTGCTGTCCACTCAACCTAGAGCCGGTCCTCGCCTCTCCACAGCAGGCACCCCGCCACCCCGGAACTCGGAGGCCCCTCCTCAGGGAGCCCTCCTGCTCTCCCAGTAGTCCCAGACCCTCCTGCAGCTCTGTCCCCAAAGACCACAAGTAAGAATGCCTGAAGTCTGTGAGTGCGTTGATTTGTAAATAAATGTGTGGGCTCACTATGAAAGTACTTGGTGCATAGTAGACGTTCATTAAACATTTGAAAGATGCACCCACGGCCGATGAGTGAGTGCATGAATATGAATTAGTTCATTAAAATGCACAGATGAGCCACTGGACGTCTGTATGTCCTCTGTAGGTAGTAACCACCAGTAAATAAGTATTCGAGGCTGGAATGCATGCCAGCCAACCAGGCCAGGGACTCTCGCTGCTGGCAGGCCACCCCTTCCTGAAACTGGGTCCTGGCCCCACTGCTCTGCCCTGTGCCAATGCCTCGGGGAAGGTCAGGGGCTTTCCCTCTGGGGGGGGGTTGCTTCTTGCTTGATTGACCTCCTCACAACTGCTCATCTGGACGTGGATCACCTTTCCAGCATGTGGTGCCCCAGCCGCTGCATGGCAGATGGCTTTTCTGAAATATTTCCCTGGTAATGAGAATCTGAGAAACCTCATTAATCCTGGCAGCCATAATTAGGGTTCACAGACATTGTGTCTGGGGCTGGCATAAGCCGCTATTTGCTCTCTTCTCAGATAGAAGAGCACTGACTGAGTGAGTGAGTCGGTGAATCAGTGAGCAAATGCCAGGGCTGGGCACTTGGTGGCCACACTGTCAGCTTGGTGAATGAACAGCCATGCCCATGTGTGGGTGCTGACTTAGCACCCAGGAAGAGCTCTTGGGCCCTCTTGCCCGGGTCCCCCATCCCTCCTGCAGACTCACAGGGTGGGGGGTGGGGACTTGACTGAAAACATTCCAGGCTGAGCTTCGTGGCACTGGTCTTGCACGGAGGACCGGCCACCCACCTGCTGCCTGAAATGCCACCCCCTCTGGCTTATTTCTTTTGGCTTATCTTTTACAGTTTAAATGAATAGATTTTTTCCCTTTTTGTTAAGCAGCCTTGGGTTCGCAGCAAAATCGACACGTTCATAGACAGTCATATGTAGACAGTTGTATGGTGGCGCGTTCCCACCACTACACCGTCAGGCAGGATGGTGGTGCTGCACCCCAGCTACCCCTGGGTGCCTCTGATCCTCTCGCTGTCTCCAAACTCTTGCCTTTCCCAGAAAGCCACAGGGCTGCAAGCACACCGTACTCGGCCTCCTGGCATTGGCGTCTCGGTTACCCATCTGCGCCTAAGGTGCCTCCATGTCCTTTTGCGGCCTGATGGCTCGTTTCGTTCTATCGCTGACTCATATTCCACTGTCTGGATGACGACAGTTCATTTAGGCACCTTCTGAGGGACATCTTGGCTGCTTGCAAGTTTCTGCAATGACAGACAAACCCGCCACACACGCCCATGAACAGACTTAGTGGTGGATATTTATCGCTGGCTAACGTGTGTGAATGCCAGGCGTGTGGTTACTAGACTGTATGGAAAGGGTATGCCCGGTTTTGTAAGACACTGCCGACCCGTCTTGCAGGGTGGCAGCCCTGTCCGCCATCACCCAGCCCTGAGGCAGCGTTCCTGTGGCCCCGTGCCCTCCCTGGCAGTCCTGCGGCCAGAGTTGTGGATATTGGCCATTCTCAGAGGTGCACGGCGGGATCACCCTGTTGTTTTTATCTGCGTTTCCTTGGTGACGTGTGATGTGGAAAAACTTTTTAAAATGTTTTTATTTAGTTTTGAGAAAGAGAAACAGAGGCAGTGGGGGAGAGGCAGTGAGCGAGGGAGATACAGACACCAAAGCAGGCTCCAGGCTCTGAGCTATCAGCACAGAGCCTGACGTGGGGCTCGAACCCACGAACCTATAAGATCATGACCTGAGCCAAAGTCGACACTCAACCCACTGAACCATTCAGGCGCCCCGTATTTTGCTAATTTTTATATTGGGTTTTTTATTTTTCCTGGTTGTAGAGTTTTAAGAGTACTTTATGCTTTTGCACAGCAGCCCTTTATCCGATGTGTTCTGCACGAGTTCTGTCCCCGCCCATGGCCTGTCCTCCGCTGTCCTGACACTGTCTTTCTTGCAGAGCAGATTTAACTTTAACCAAGTCCCGGCCCTTGGCTGTTTCAGCTGCTGATGGTGCCTCTCAGTTGTAGTGAAGGCGCGCCCCGGGTGGTCCAGGCTTCTCCCCTCGAGGGGCTTTAGGCCTTGCGTTCAGGTCTGTGATCCATTTCAAGATAACTTTTGTGAAAGGTGTAAGGTCTGCGCCTGCCTGCGTAGTTTCGCCTGGGGATGTCCCGGCTCCTTTTTTTCTTTTTTTTTAAAAACATGACCCTTGTGCCGCCAGTGCCTGGCCGTCTTGCTACGGGCCCGACCTGGAGACCCGGGGGGAAGGCACACCTGCCCCTCCAGATGAGGAAAAGCCCCGTCACCGGCCCCTGCTCAGCGCTTGCCCACACAAAGCGGGGAGGGGCAGGGGACATGCAGGGGTCAGGGCTTTCACGCAGTACTTTCTTTGTTCCTGTTTCCTGCGGGGTGGGGGCCGCACGTGCTGTACAGACCGCTGTGCCGATGCTGCCAGCTGGTGGGGGGGAGGCCTCTCCTCCTGCTGGGGCTGGGCCCCGGGCCTCCGCTTCAGGGCCCTGCAGGTCTGCCGGGGAAAGGCACAGCTGGGACACAGCCTGCCCAGGACCGCGAGAGGGACTCAAGGGTGCAGGGCACAGACACGGGTAGTGAGGCCCCTCTGGAGGCTCAGGAAGGCTTCTGGGAGGAGGGGCTGTCCAAGGGAGGTTAAGGGGCCACATAGGAATTAGCCACACGCATCGGGGAGAAGACAGGAGGACGCGGGGACGTTTCAGGGCTTTCCTGGGAAGGGGTCCCGTGGAAGTGAGTGTGGGAGTGTTACAGGACATGCTGCTGTTGGTGTCCCCTGCCAGAGGTCACCAGGGACACCCTGGGCTTGGACACGTCCAGTTTACTGCTGGCCGCGGCAGGGGAGAACGCACACTCTGGGGACCCAAGGGGCGTCTCCGCACAGGCTGTTGGAAAGGGCTGATGGCAGGACTCCGGCTCATGTTAGGTGACTGGGGGGGGTTTGAAGAAGTGGGGTTCGCTCTGGATCGGGTGCCACCAGGGAGCAGGCGGGGGGATTTAGGTCACAAGGCAGACGCTGGAAGGAAAGCCCGGAGGGTCTGCAGTGCGGCCGGGGAGCCTGGGGTGCCTAGCTAGGGAGCCCGTGGGCAGCGGGAGCAGAATGGGGACAGAGGGCATCAGAAATCCACTTTCTCTGGGGTGGAGACCCAGGTGTGCGGATCCTGGGGTTGGGAGGAGGAGAGAGAGCTGTCAGGGTGTGTGTGCGGACAATTGCCTGGGGTCCTGCTGCTCTGGGCGCCAGCGTGGGGTCGGGCCCTGAAGATTCAGTGGGGAGCCGGCTGGGGGCCCAGCCCTCCTGAGCCCTGGGCGAAGGCTCTGCACGGATTCTTCAGGCTTTAGTTTCAACATCATTTTATTTATTTTATTTTAATGCGTTTTTCAGGCTGGAAACACAGTCTAACACAGGCCACAGTGAATTGGTCCAACTAGTGTGGTTATTAGGCTTGCTGGGGTCTCCTGTTCTGCAAGTTCATGGGCAGTGGGAGCTCAGGGTGGCCAGCCTCACTGCGTCCCGGTCAACAGTGCTGTCAGGCTCCCCAGTCCTTATCGCCTCTTCCCATCAGCCCCCATGTGTCGAGGACCCAGGACTGGGCGGTCTCAGACTCGCTTCCCTCCCACTCCCTTTCCTTTCCTGTAAAAACCAGCAGTGACTGGGGCAGAACGAAAGCACCCTTGCTTGGCCCCATGCTGGGCACTCCCTGTGACCTTCTTGTAGTTCCCACAAAGGCAGGTGATGTTTTCTCCATTTTACAGATGGGAATGTTGAGGCTCGGGGCCAAGGGCTTGGTGCTCAAGGATGTCTTTCCACTCCATATGGCCTCTCGAACACAGCTGGTGCTTTGGCCGAGCCTGAGATAGGAGCCGGGGACACCCTGTTCACCCCAGACCCCCCAGTGCCCCATTTTGCCCCCTTGAGGAACATTTGTGGGGGGTTGCCTTGCTGCCTCCCAAGTTCTGCTGGGATGACCAGGGCTGCGGGGGCCGCGGGGGGCCGCCAGAGCTGCGGGGGGTCGTCAGGGCTGCGGGGGCCCGCTGGGGCTACAGGGGGCCTGCTGGGGCTGCTGGGGGCACCGGGGCTGCGGGAGCTGGGGGAACGCAGCCCCGATTCCGAGAGTCTGGCTGTAGCTCCAATCAGCAGGAACGAGTGGGCACAACCCACTGGAGCCCCTCCATGATTAGAAGGTCATTATCATGTTTCTTTTTTTAATTACATTTGGGTGAGGGCTGCAGCAGCCGCAGCCAGGGGGCCTCTCTGCTCTCAGGCGAGTGTGTGCACTCGGAGGAAGGAGAGAGAGGCCCCCGGGCTCACACCCAGGTGGCCCTGCACTGTCTCTCTGAGCCTCGGAGGAGGTACAGCTGGGCACCTCAGGGCACGAGCCACGGGGCTGTGTCTGGGGACCCCTGGCTGGGCCGTGGCCTGGTGAGGCCTCAGAGGCCACTTATGCACCTCTGGTGACTGACCGGTCATTCCAGGCTCTGTTTGCAAACTGGGGTCCCTTTGGGGCCCTGGACAAAGCAGCCTCTCCCCGAGAGCTGTGGTCCACTATCCCTAACAGGGTGCCGGCTGGGATCCAGTCTTGGGGGGTAAGGGACTGAGTACTCATCAAAGCACGTTGCAGCGCGTGCCCTGCAAACACCGGGATGCATGAGGAAAGAATCGAGAACTCAGAGCTCAGACTTGCAGACTTGACCTTGGAGCCCACAGGGCCCCCAACAGGTGGCCTCACGGGAGCAGGACGTGCAGGGGTTGGACCCGGGCCAGGCCCTCGAACCCCACTCCCTGGCATTAGTGTGCTCTTCTGCTCACAAGGTCACACGCAGGGTCACTACCAAAGTCTGGCCCCACCCATCATCGTGTGGGGCCCCACCAGGGCTGCTCTGGGGACACCGTGGCCTCGCACGTGCTGTGGCTGCCCCACTGAGGCCAGAACGAGCTGCCCAGTGCAGTCCACTGGCTCGGTGCCCAGCCCCCCTCCCTGCCCCGTGGGCTGCCGGAGATGCCTGAGCAAACAGCAGCCCCGGAGAACCCTCCCGAGTTTGGAGATTCCAATAGCATTTCTGTAAAGTGTCATAGCTGATGGACAGCAGGTGCCTCTGATTGTTTCAGGGGGAAGAGAAAGTAATTTGGAGCAGAGAGATAGCTATTGATTGAGGCAAGAAGTTACTGCCGCCCGCCGCCTCGGGGGACCCGGCTCCAACCTCCCTCCTGCCTTCCCCGAGGCTCCGGTGACCTTCCTCGCTTCCCCAGTGTGGCCACAGCTGTGACGTCTGCAGCCGCGCCAGCGAGGAAGCAGAAACGTGGTGGCTTTGCTGTCCCTGCACCCACCTCTCAGGTCCTTCCCCGAGGGGGACGGGCTGACCCACTGCACCTGGGGAAGGTCGCCGAGGTTTGAGGTTTTGACTAGAAAAGCTAGTGTCCGTCTGTATCCACGGACATCACGTCACATGAAACTAGGAGGTGGCGGGCAGCACAGCAGCCCAGTCTGCTCCTGTGGGATTCTCTGCATCTGCAAACCGCAGGCGGGCAGGTTGGGGGGTCAGCAGACTCTCCGGGCGGGTGTTTGGGAGAGCTACTTCCTGCCCGGCAGAACTCTGGGCGTACCGCAGCGAGCTTGGGTATCTTCGTCAAGAGCAAATGCCCTGCTCTTGCCCAGTAAGGGGCCATCTCAGGGTCTGGGCCGCCGAGCTGTGAGCGAGGAGGCATGTGGCGCTGGGCTCAGGGCAACGAGGCCCTGCTGGAGGTGGCGGAGGTCCCTCTGCTGCACCTGCACTGGCTCCCTTCAACGAGCAGGACCCAGGGGCAGGGGCACCACAGCCCACAAGGGACCTTCGAGAGCGGCGGTGGCAGCTCGGGGACCCAGCGTGGAGGCACCCGGAGAGGTTTGTGTCACGCCCTGGCAGACTGGAGCCCTGGGGGCCTCACCATGACCTCGGCCTTCTCTGGGCAGGAGGGGGAGTCCTTACAGACCTTGTAGCTGATGCTGTGGTGCCCACCCAGAGGCCCTCTCCGGGCCCCAGCACCCACCCCCAGCTGCCGGCAGCACCCGCTTAGAGCGGCCGTCCTCCGTCCTTGGCCACAGGCACAGCCCAGTTCAAGGTTGGCGCCCCCTTGGGTGGAGGGGACGTGGCGGCCTGTGCCAGTGACCAACTAATGCAGTGACACAGAGGCCTTGCCTTAATTCGGGGTAACTTGAAGGCCTAGCTCTGGCATGCCGCCCTCTCCCCCGGCGGGCTGCTGAGGCCCCAGGGGCTGCAGCCTCCTTCCCCGAAGCCCAGCTCGGCCCTGGGCCTACGCTGCCTTCTTCCGAGGGCCGGCTCCATCAGGAGGCTGCTTCTTGGGGCCAAGCTGGGCCAGGCCCTGGCCGATGGGCAGGCTCTGCTCGTCCTCTCGTCCCTGAGAAGCCCAGACCTCGCCTCAGCTCCCAGCTCGGCCCCCCATCCAGCCTCCAGGCCCCGGCCCCATCTCTCCTCTCCATCAGACCTTCAGGCTGAGCCTCCTCCCCTGCCTCCCCAGGGGTCTGCAGGCGTCGGAAAGCCCGTGGCCGCTGGGCGGAGGCCCCACGCTCAGACATCCAAGCCTTCTGCTGCGTGCCTGGGCACACCGGCGGCCGGAGCGTGGCGGGCAGCTCTGCGGCGACCCCCTTCCCGGGTCTCAGTGCCCTCATTTGTAGAAGCGGGAGCCCTGACTGGTGTGATGGTTACAGACATTGGTCCATCGAAGCAATGAGCAGGTGCTCAACTAACGCCCGCAGCCCTTGGTCTACCCCGTGCAGAAGAGCGTGGCCATGCGTGCGGCCGGCCGAGTGAGCGCCACGGGAGGGCCACCGAGCAGAGGCCTGCCTCTCCGGGCCTCCGCCAAGGCTGAATGTGAGTGATGGCTGTCGTGGCTGTCCCTCTGTCCCTGTCTTGGCCCGTGTTGCTGTCAGGGTAGAGCACCGGCGTCTGCCCCGCTGCCCACCCCCCGCTGTTGTCTGTGACAGGTCCCGACTGCGTCTCCTGTGGTCAGTGTGGTCGAGCCACAGAGAGGGGGCGGGCCTGGGGCTCAGGCGGGAGAGGCGCGGGCCCCGCAGGCTGGGCCCGGACGTGAGCAGGGCTGTGTGCCTGGTCGCAGCCCTCGGGCTCCTCGGGAGGAAGCAGGTGGGGCTGTCAGCTCTGTCCATGCCCAGGCCTCCCAAACCAGCCAAGCGTGCCCCGGAACAGGGGAGCGGCTCCTCCGAGCAGCTGGTGGGGCTCCGGGCTGGCGTCTCTGGGGGCCCCGTGACTCTGATTAGTAGGAAAGAGTGTGCAGGCCGAGGGAGCGGGCCCAGTGAGGACCTGCTGGCCCAGGGCCCAGAGCTGTCATCCGGGCCGGCGTGCCCAGGAGGCTGCGGCTGTGGCGCTGGCTCCCTTCCCCACAGCTGGCCCCTTCCATCAGCATCTGCCTCGGGCTGCCAGGGCTCCACCCGGCCCTGGGAGTCCGGGAGGGATTTGTCACTCACATGCAGCCGTAGTGGAGGCCCAGAGAGGCCGGCCTCCGCCAGGGCCTGCGCCACACGGGCTCTGCTCAGCGGCGCTCCCCTAGCGCTCACTAGGCTGGCCCTCTGCACCGCCACGCTCCTCTGCACTCCGGCTCTTAGCGATCTGCAACCCGTGGCCCGTTCCGGTTTGTGGCACCGTACTGCAGGTAACGCACTGCACAGGCCTGAGAATTGGAAAAAAAGAGCAAAGAATCCTCGCAAATCCCGGGTCCGGAAGATGCCCCCTTTGTGATTTGGCTGCTGTTCTTTCCTGTGCGCAAGGCATGTGGTTTTACGAACATTTGCTATTTGTGACCCATTAATTTCACATAATGATTTGCCAGAATACAAACTCACTCGGTAATGCGTTTCCGCCATGACGCTGTGGCCGTGCGGTGTTCCAGTGGGCGCGTGTGCCGTGCTGTGTGCAAAGCTCTCTCCTTGGATAGTCAAAGTGGGTTTCTGTGTGCACATCCTTAACTATTCCCTTGTGAAAAACTCCCAGGGGCGGCTGGGGCCTCAGGTCATGGTCTCACAGTTCGTGGATTCGAGCCCCCTGTCGGGCTCTGTGCTCACAGCTTACAGCCTGGAGCCTGCTTCGGATTCTGTGTCTCCCTCTCTCTGCCCTTCCCCCTGCTTGCACTCTCTCTCTCTCTCTCAGAAATATAAATAAACATAAAAAATTGTTTTATAAAAAGAAAAAGTCTCCTAGAAATGGAATTTCTAGGTCAGAGAGTATGTATGTGCGTATATTTTCAGAATAAATATATTATTATTTTATAGGGATTTTCAAGAAAAACCCTTTTATTGAGATATGATGCGTGTGCATGTAGTTCCGTGACTTCAGTGTTTTCACAGGGCTGTGTGACCACCTCGGCCAAGTTGAGGACATTTTCATCCCCTCCCCCAAAGGAACCTCCCAGCCCCACTGGCACGGACTCGGATTCCTCTGCCCCCAGCCCCTGGCGGCCACCGATGTGTTTTCTGTCTCTGGGATTTGCCTCTTCCAGGCAACCCCACACATGGAGCCCTACAACACGTGGTCCTGCGTGTCCGGCTTCTTGCACTTAGCATGCTGTTCCCACCGTGCCCTGCGGTGGGTCAGGACTCCGTCCCTCGCGGTGCCTGTACCAGCTTGTCCGTGCCCTGTGGGGACAGGGTGACACTGGGGTAAGAGCCCGGGGGATGGCATGCACGTGTTTCAGCCTTGCAATTTCCCCCCGAAGCTGCCTCTGCTCAGTGCCCAGCAGGAGGCGGGCGCGTCTGCATCTCGGGGTGGGTGCTGGGCCTCGGTCCTGCAGGGGTCATGAATCCAGACAGGGTCACCGCTAGGTGGGGAGGGAGCCCCAGGAAGGCAAACCAGAGACATTTTTCAGTGAACTTAATTAAAAAAAAAATAACCGTGGTATAGAGCAGCCTTTATTGTGGTCGATGTTGGAAAAATTGACGTCGATCTCATAACACCTAACACAATGGAAGGTGGGATACCTATTAGACAGTGTGGTTGCTATGACGATGGAGAAGAGGCCATTAATATTTACTGCATCGCGGGGCTCAGAGACCTCCCCGCTCCTGTGAGGCCGCCCAGCAGCCGGCAGGTTTCAGGGAGATGGGGCTGCCTCCTTAGAGGTCTGGAGTGTCCCCTGCGCTCCGCCAGGACGGAAGCCCAGGCCCCACCCCTGGCCTGGGCTCCGAGCGGAGAGTTGCCCGTGGCCAGCAGTGCTCCGGTCTGCCGGGCCCAGCTCGCCACCCAGGCACCCCCGCTCCACGCAGGCCCCGCAGAGGGCACGCCCCCTCTGACCCTCAGCTCTGCGTCCTCCGCGCCCTCCGCCCTCAGATCGCCCAGTTCCTGGGCGCGGTTCCAGCTCAGACCCTCCCCTGGAGCCATCCTACCTGGGCTCATCCTCACCCCGAAAGACAGGCTCCAGGCCTCTGATGAGCTTGCGGCTCGCTGGAGACGGGCTGTCGGCTCGGGGCCGGCCGGCCACCGTGACAGGCTGGCTGGAGGGGGGCCCTCGGGCTGCCGGTGAATACGGGGAGAGAAGGGTCAGGGGGCTGAGGGCTGCTTTCGGGTCTGGAGTGGCTGCTCCTGTCTGTGGAACTGGCGACCTTCCTCCAGGCTGGTTGAGTCCCCGCGTGAACACCTCGAGGAGGCCAGCCAGAAGGAGACGGAAAAGGCAGCCCTGAGCCCCACCTCCCAGCACACGGGACCCTCCCTGGGTTGAGACCCCGAAAGAAGGGGGGCTTCCGACACTAACAGGGATCTCTTCTCTTGAAGTGGACCAGGAAAAGGAGACCAGGGGACCTTCAGTGCCCCAGGGAGCAGGTGGCTCCGACCGTGTCTCAGGGAGTGAGCCATATGAGGAAAGGTGCTAACGACCCCCTGCTCCCCAGTCTGGGCCTGGGGGCCATTAATATTTCATACCCCGCGAAGGCGCTGACATTTTGCTGGATGGCTTCAATTAGCTCCTGAGCCTCGTTCTCGTGCTAATAATCAGCTTGCTTATCATAATGGCTTATTAATCTGTTTCCCAGTGTGAAGCCACAGCGTGTTTCACAGATGCCTCCTGCTGCTGCCCGGGGTGGGCAGAGCTGGCTCGGGCCCGAGGTTCTCGGAGGGCTGGGCGGGGGAGCGGGCTGGGGCAGGAGGCTCGAGGCTCTGGCGGCTCTCTGTGCTCCCGGGGCTGAGAGGCCCCAAACCTGGTTTGGCTTTCCCTGTTCTGCCCCTTGATGCCATCTCTCGGCCCAGGGGAGTCTGGGAGCACTGAGGAATGCTTTGGAAGACATTTCTAGATGGAAAATACGATGTGGGGTTAAGGAGAAAGGGAGATGGGAGATAAAGAATCATTTGAGCACAGAATCTTTTTGTTCCAGAAAGGATTTAAAAAAATTTTTTTCCTTGAGAGAGAGAGAGAGAGAGACAATGACAGAGTGCAAGCAAAGGAGGGTCAGAGAGAGAGGGAGACGCGGACTCTGAAGCAGGCTCCAGGCTCTGAGCTGTCAGCACAGAGCCCGGCGTGGGGCTCGAACCCATGGACCGTGAGAGCATGACCTGGGCCGAAGCCCGACGCTCAGCCGGTGGAGCCTCAGGGCGCCCCTGCTCCAGAAAGGATTTTTACGAAGAGGCTGCCGTACTCAGTATATGGGACCTGCTCTCCTGACCGGGGTGGGCCGCCTGACCCCAAGGCACTCACCGGTAGACACGTCACTACAGCCCGGAGTCAGTGCCTCGGGGGGCAGTGGGCACAGGGCTCCCCCCGCTCGGCCAGTCGTGGGGAGAGGAGGGCGCCCGAGCTCCTGAAGGCGGGGACCTACTCCAGCTGGAAGCATCTCTGTTTGAGGCGAGGCCAGAGAGCTCAGTGAAGGGGTGCAGTGTGGCGGGGGCAATGTGGGTGGGGAGGGAGAAGGGAGGCGGAGGAAGGCCTGAGCCAGTGGGGGCCGGGCTGGAGGCCAAGCAGGAAAGTGTGCTCTCATTATTTATTTCACAATAAAAACAAAAGCTGCAAACTAGGGCAGGGGAGTTCTGTATGGCCCCTTAATGCTCCTGTCCTACAAAATCTCACGCAGTTAACAAGGGTAAAGACACAAACGTGAGTGTCACACTGTGAACTACCCCCAGCCTCCCCGGGGCTCACCCCTTGGCCCGGAGTCCCCTCCCGCCAGGACCGAGCTGCGTCCTGCCCACCGGTGTCCCGTCCTGGAGCCCCTCAATCTCTCCTGCCTGTGGACAGATCTGTCTTCGTCTCACCTTTGGCCCGTGCTGGTTGGTTGTTTCACAGAATGTCCCCCAGATTGGGTTTGTCCAGTATTTTGTCACCACTAGTCGGACCCTCTGCGTCTCGCAGAAAGACGGGGGAAGCCAGTGGCTTTCTCACACGCGGTCTTGGGCAGACGTGATGCCCACAGGTCCACGTGATGTTACCCTTGATCCCGTCGGTCAACTGCTGTCTGCTGGGTTTCTCTTTCTCTACTGCAAATTTTTCTCTTGAAAAGTTGTTTCAAAATATTTGAAATATCTCTTAAAAACCAACTCTATTTTTCTCTTTGTAATTAATAAATGTCTTGGGGGGGACACGTCCAGGCTACACAAATACACCGTTCCTCCGCAAACTTTCACTCGTTATCGTGGGTGCCCGTCGGTGGATCTTGCTGCCGGTGGGTCTTACTGTGAAATTATGATGACGTTCTGTTCCCTCGTCCCCTCCACATTTATTAGTTAGGATCTTCCTTAAGGGCTGTCCCTTCTCCATTTAATCATTCAGTTGTTTGTCTATGTCAGGAGAGACTCACAGACATTTATTCTGTCGCAGGTGCCGGGACAGACTGGTGGACACTTATTCTGTCTTGGGTTAAAGGGTTACAAGTGTGACATTTCTGTTCTTTGTCTTCGTGCCCGAACTGCCCCGCTCTGGAACCAAGCTGACAGCTCCTCGGGTCTGGCTCCTGTGCCCATTCCACAGGTTTGTACGTTTGTTTCCCAACATCTCAGGACACTGCGGGCTCGGCTCCGCCCCCTAGAGCCTGCCTCCTCCCCAAGGAGGCCAAGGGGTGTCCAGAAAAGGAGGCCAAATGTTGCACTTTGGATGCTGTCAGTATAGTTTCCGAAGCCCTCTCCTCCACCGGGGCGTGTGGCCAGCATCGCTGTCCTCTGTCAGTTCCAGGAGGCAGTGCTTTGCTGGATTTGGGGAGGTGTCCCTCATTTGTGTTGGCAGAAGAGTGGAGAGAAAGAAGCAGGTCAGGCAGGTGAAGACAGAATGGATCTAGAAACTGATTGCTGGCTGGCGGGGCTGGCGGGGGCTGGTTGGGGTGATGGGGTGTGGTGGGGGTCAGTGGAGGCTTGTGGAGGGCTGGTGGGGGCCGGTGGAGGGTGGTGGGCCTGGTGGGGATGGTGGGAGGTGGTGGAGGGTGGTGGGGGCCGGTGGAATCAGGAAACTGAGACAGAGAAGACTGGCCCATGGCTGAGTCCCTCTGAGAGGGCACTGGACTGACCCTGGGGTGTGGGGGTAGTGAGTGACCCCGGCTCTTCTATCAGCAAGAAACCCTGGCTGAGAAAAAGGACAAATGTCCTCCCACGCTGTCTGTGTCCACCTGCTTTACCGAGTCTGTGCCCACATGGGGCGCTCCCACGTGGACACTCCCCGCTGAGTTCTCCCCCACCCCCCCGTCGCGTGGACACTCCCCGCTGAGTTCCTCCCCCTCCACCCACAGTGCAGGTGCCACCATGACCTGAGCTCGACCTTGGTCCCCAGCTACTGAGAACTCTGCATCTGACCTGGGAAATGACCTTGACTCTGATCCCAGACTCATAAGATGCCCCCACTCCTCACTGATCCCTGACCCAGATGGAGCCCTTTGCCCTTGGCTAGTCTCTGACCCTTGCCTCTGTCTGAAGCCTGAGCTCATGACCTGATGGGTGCTTTCTTGACGGTTAATATGTCCCTGTCACCTGCAAAGTCCTCGTAGGTCCCTCTGCCCTTTCCTCATTCACCTGTGAGCTCGTGTCTGCTCTCTGTCCCCGGGGGACCCCTGAACCATTTTACTCCTCACTGGCCACACCTGCCTCTGCCCTCCCCTCTCAGCCACGTCACTGGACCCGCACCCCCACCCACCAGCCCTACCCAGGCTGGGCCACGTGGGCCCTGGGAGCTCATCTCTAACAGATTCCCCTCCTCACTGCTGTCGACTTGTGTCTGACTTTCAGTGCCAGGCTGCAAATCTTGGCAAAGGGCACTCGTAAAAGCCACCGACGCTGCTGACGGCCCTCCTCCTCATGGCTTTGCTCTGGAGGCAGGAACAGGGATGCCTGTCCGAGGACAGAGGCTGCAGGAAGGGTGGGGAGGGGCCCCAGTCTACGTTTGTCTCAGGATGGCACTGAGGGCACCCTGGATTTGGCACACACCTCCCCTCCCCCCATCCTGGGACTGGTGACCTGGCCAGAAACCGGGCCTCCGAGTTCACAGGGAGAAGGAGTAGGCAGAGAGGTTTAGGAGGGAGGCTCAGGGTTTGGATTCAGGGAGCC